>PVJA010013469.1:0-49488 GCA_004027025.1 Myocastor coypus
TTTCGGTTTGGCATTGTACTTTTTTCACACTGATTTAATGGTTGGTGGTAGATTTTATAACCTGATCAGGTTCTCATAAAGTATGTACCTGTAGATGCATGTCCTTGTGTTCTGTGTAATTGTTGAAGTGCAATGATGTATAAAAAGTGGATTCACCTGTTTTTAACAATAAAACATTGATAAAAGGTGTTTGGAATAAAAAAAAAAAAAAAAAAAAAAAGATTCCCATATCAACAGGTAGAAATAGAAAAGAATGGCACCAACATAAGGCTGAAATGCACGAGGGCAGATATGGAATCCCATAGCTGCTCTATGCCCAGCACCTGGAGCGAGCTGTGGAGATCTTGAGCTCTGGTGGGCTTGGAGGGTCCCACCCCCGTGGCGCTGGCAGTTGTAGCTCTCTTGGTCTCTCTCTTGGGGCAGCACTGCTCACTGTCTGTGGCCTTACTTGGCAGATGACCCATGCTCCTGCCATCTGTCACTTTCTGGAGATGTCACTGGTCTTTCAGCTTTTTTTTTCGTTCATGATTTAATATTTTTATTGTTTAAATTTAACAATGGTTATATTACATATTTTCATCATCAGATCAGTTTAGATTAATAGATATAGGTATATAAGATTGATCAAACAATTAAACATTAACATATTCAATAAACATTACTTTTTTTTTCTTTTCCCCTTTCTTTTTTTAAAAGTTGACACATTGCATATTGTCCTCAGCTTTACCCCCCCCCAGTTTGGTCTCCAAGGCCTCCTCCCTCTGAAATCTGGGAGGAAGCCTACATGACCCCATAGCTCCTTCATTGTTCATGCAGTAACAAGGCCTTCTTGAGCCATGTCTGCAGCAGCCTCTGCGTATGGACTGTCTCTATCACCTTCCTCTCCTGCTGAGACAAAGTACACGATGCCCAAGTTAGGAAAGCAAAGGTTTATTTATCTCATGGTTTGCAAAGGTTTCGGTGCATAATCGGCTGGCTCCAAAGCAGGGTGGCACGGCACAGGGGCAACCATTCAAGGCAGCAGAAGACAGCAAGAGTGGCAAGAGTGGAAGGGGCAGGAGAGCAAGCCACTAGTTCTCCCTTATGTTGTATGCAGGCTACCAGCCTTCAGGAGGGTGTGGCTCTCACACCATCTCAGAGCCCTCCTCTTGCACAGGATGAGGATGTTTACAAAGTGAGGACTCTGGCCTCCTGGTGAGTCACTTAGTTTAAAGTCTAAAGTTTCTCAGGTCAGGGCTGGCGATATAGCTCAGTCACATAAATACCCGCCTGGCAAGTACAAGATCCTGAGTTCCATCTCTGGTATACTCCCCCCGCCCCAAAAAAACAGGTATCAAGTTGGCACAATGAATAACATCCTGTAGCAATAAGGGCAGGTCCTTCACACCCTAGGATGTAGAACTGCTGACTTAGTTAAGCTTCTAGGCTTCTCAAGTTGATGCAGTATATCAACTGTTACATGGATGGCTGAGCTCAAGAAAACAAATCTTAGCAAACCAGTTCCCTAGTGGCCTTTCTCAGCAAGGTGCCCTGGGACTCTTTTCTCAAAGCAAAGTCTTGAACTGTTATGCCCTCAACTCTGCTATGGGTAGAGTCTTGCTGATTCCCAGGAGGCCCTCAGGACTTTCTTACTGTTATCCCAGTACAAAGCACTTGACTTCTTTTTAATATTAATCCTTTCATCAACCAAGCTGAGCTCTAGGCTAACTTTATGGGAATTTCCTTTCTGACAAAACTGAAAACATTATAAGCAGGCTCTTTGCTCCTGATTGTTTTTGTAAACCTGGCCAAAATCACCAGAATTGCTCATACCACAGCATGAACATTGAGTTACTTTGAAGTTTCTTCCACCAGATTATTCTGCCACCCTCGATCCCAAAGTCTCCTGAAAAGTTTCCAGCCTAGAACAAAATGTTGACAAATTTTCTACCAGAGTATAGCACCGTGCTCTCAGTCCAGTGCCCACAGAGTCCTTATTTTCTAGCCTGGCCTGTACTGACTATACTTCTACTTCCATTCTGGACTGCTGAGTCTGACCAGAATCTCCCATCAAGCTTAGTGTATAGTATTCCAGGGCTCCTCCAGCCAGGATGTCAAAACCTTTCCAAACTCTTTCCACACATCAGTTCCACAGGATCTTAAACCCCATGGTCAGGTATTATCATAAAAACAACTCCACCTCTCTAGCACCAAATGTCTGTGTTCCCTGCTTCCTCATCGCTGACACACAAGGTCTGCATGTAAAGCTTAAAGGAGCGGAGGATTACTGGCCTACAGCCTCACTCCATGGTTAACTAGCTCTGAGCACACCAGAGAAAGCCCCACTCACATCATGGCGGCCACAGAGCAGGCAGCAAAGCGGGAGCCTGGGAAGGAGAGACGTCCTCAAGGTTGCACCTCAGCAACCTACTTCCCCGACAACAGCAGGACCCGCCTCCCAACAGCAGGCTGGCTACATCAGCTGCATGATTCAACCTCCTCCTGGAGCCCTGCCAGAGACTGCAGGGGGCCTTGGGAGAACATTCCCCATCCAAACCACAGCACTGGTGAACAGAGATATGTTATCTGAATAAAATTAAATTTATTGTCTTCACTTCTACAGTTAGTAATTTTATATCTCATTTAAGAAATCCTCTCTACCCCTAGGTCATGAAGGCATCCTCCTAGATTAACCACTGAACAGCTTTATTATGTGTATCATATTAAATCTTGTGTCCTCCTGGGACTGACTTTTTGTATGGTATGATCAAGGAGTCCAATTTGGTCTCTTTGCTACCGGTACACAATTGTTCTAGCATCAATTATTGGGAAGATTTTTTTCTCTGTTGCCCTACAGGGGACCTTGGTTATGTATCAGGTATCTATGTGTGGCCTACTTTATTTTCTTATTGCTGAAATAAAGAAATGATGTTGTAGAGATAAGAAAATAGCATCTTTTTTTAAAAGAATTATTTTATTTTATTTTATTATTTCAGAACCTTTGTTTATTCACTCATTTTTACGGCCAGCTCAGCCTGCCCCAAGGGCAGGCTGGTGCAGCATGTGGTGCCCGGGATCGAATTGCGGTCCCTGAAGCCGCCCAAGCTTTCTGAAGCAGGCACTTTAGACCACTGAGCCATCCCGCTGGGCCCAGAAACTAGCATCTTAAAAAGTGAAGAACAATAAACAAAGCTTAGGGTAAGTTGTGATCTGTTACTTAGGGATTTCAGAAAACTAGAATTCAAAAAGGTGTAACAGTTTATCCTGATTGATGTCTCTACCCTTACTTGAGACACTGGGTTAACAGCTTATCTGGGGACAGAGCTAGAACCCAGAACACAATACCCATGACCTTGTGCACCTTATGCTCTGGCTAGGAAGATGGATATAAGTGAGATGAGTGAAGCATGTCATGAATGTATTAACATGTAGTTAAATATGTATGCTAGTAATATGTGCTAACGGGACAATAAAGGAAAATGGGGGTTGAAAACTGGCAGCAAGAGGATTGCAATCTGAGGTAAGATGACCGGAAGTGAACTCACTGAAGAGGGTGACGTTGAAAGTGAAGCCTGAAGGAGATGAGGTCCCCAAGCACAGGGGCATGTTGGGAAGCAGCTCCGCATGCACAAGGAACGCAGAGTGTGTAGAGGCACAGCGCCAGCGCATCGGGCTTGGGACTTGGTCACAGTCTCCCGGCATCCTCATGCACACGTCTGCACACAGACGCTGGCTTTAGCTGGGCCTGGCTAGTGCTCCTCACTAACCAAGCCCCCTTTCTGCCTGGGACTTCACAGAGCGCCCCTGGCTTGAAGCCCTTTCTTTGCTTCCCACTAAAGACATAAACTCCCACAAGACCCTGCATTGTTCAGCCAAGCTGCCACCTCCACCTTGGACTAGTGGCTCTCGGTCTCCCTGCCACTGTGCTCCAGCCCTCCCCTCGCTCTTGCTCCTAAGAGTCTTTCCATTCCAGGGCCTCAGTTCTGTGCCTGGAGTCTTCTTTCAGAGTGTGTGTCTAGGTACCTTCCAACGTGTTGTGCAGTCATGAGGGTTTTGGATGGGTCAAATCTAGAATGGGTGTTATGGTTTATGTCTAGTTGTCCCCCCAAAGCCTCATGCAGTCATGGGCGGGGACTTCTATAGATTGAGACTTGACTCATGAGTCACTGGGATTATGTATTTTAGTACTGATCTAGAGTTTGAGACTTGATCCCTGACCCCTGGGATTATGTGTTCTAAGTACTTCTGGGGTTATGGGTGTAGCCTAAGGTGGATAAGCTGAGGTGGAAAACCTGAATGTAATATAAAGAGAGACAGAGAGACAGACTGAAGCTGTTCCTGTCTGCTGCCCTGATTGGTCCATTGCCTCTGTTGAGATCGTTGCTGCTCCGCCACCACGAACTGGATGCTCTCTGCCCTGTTCCACTCAGCCTTGGGCCAGCCGAATGTAGACTGAAACCTCCAGTAACTGTGAGCTAAATAAACCTTTCTTTCCTCTATTTTGGGTGCCGGGTATTTGTTCCAGCAATGAGAGCAGAGTAACTAAGACAATGGGTTACTGATTCATGGTTTAATCCTGGGATTAAGGATGCTGGAGTTAAGAGTGGGTGATTGTAGCGCCCTAATCCCCGTAGACTGGACACAATATAAGAGATGGAAAGACGTACCTCTCCCTCTCCCCTTCCCACCTCGCTGCTTTTTTTTTGTCTTCCACTACCATGAACTGTTGCCCCTCTAACACGTGCCACCCTGCCTTAGAGCCAGCAGGTTGTGGACTGAAAGCCCTGCAATTTTCAGATCAAAATAAACCTTCCTTTCTTTAACTTCGAGTGTAGGTATTTTGCATCAGCAACAAGAAAAAAGTAAGGGAGCCATCACCTGCCTCTTATCCCCATCTGCATTAGTGTCTACTATAGCTCTGTGTCTGTTCCCTTTACTGAAGTTAGAAGTGGTCAAATTTTACACCTAGAACCTCTCTTCACTGTGCATTTGATGATGTTTTACTCCTTTAGGAAAAATATGAAAATGACCAACTATGGCTCATAGTAGTGCAACGTATCTAAGGGATACAGCACATCTTCTTTGAATGCATAGGTAGAAGTTCTCCACCTAAAGTGGAGGTGGAGCCCTAGGCAGGTAACTAAGTTGTGAAGGCAGAGCCATACTAAAGGGGACCTATGCCCTTTCAAAATGACCTAAGGCAGCCCCCTTCCCCTTCCAATAGGGGAAAGACAAGAGTCTACGAGCCATCCTGTCATAAAAATAAATTTCATACTATGGAAACAAATGGGACATTGATACAATGTTTTAAAGTTCCCCTGTGAAATTTCTTCCATGAGTAATTGTTCAAAAAACTGTACCATGGAGTTAGAGAAATAGTTCAGCGCTCCAAGTACCTGACTGGCAAGTGCAAGGACCCGGGTCCAATCCCCAGTCGTTGAAACCAGGCGTGGTGGTACTTGCCTGTAATCCCAGCACTGGGGAGGCTGAAACAGGAGGGTTGCTACAGGTATGAGCTGTGAAGAGAGACCCTTTACTGTGGGGAGCCCTGTAGAAATGGGGTCCTTTAACAGGGACCTTCGCCAGGGCTCCCTGGAATGAACCCAGACATCTGCAGACCATGAGCTGCAAATATTTACCAAGTAAGCTTAGAATAGACATTAAAATACAGTCAAGGATGCGTTGACCCTGGGAAAGAGAACTGGGCCAATTAATACAGAAAAACAGCACGAAGAGGGAAGTGTGTCCTGACTTAACCTGGCCCGCAATTATTCCTTGAATTGTATAAATATCACAGCTTCTATCAATAAACTGCCTTTCGCCACCAGAGTGTTTGGTCCTTCTGAGTTTCAGTCTCTCTCCCGAGCTCTCCCCGCGCTGGCCGTGGCAGATTGGCGCCCGAACGGGGACCAGGGACTTGAAGACTGGTAGGCGCCTTGGATAAAGAGAGAATAATCGGGGCTCAGAGAAAACCGCTGCTACGGAGAAGCCGCGGTAAGTAAAACCGAAAGTAAGTAGCAGGGAGTAGCATTCCGCAGAAGCAATGGGAAATACACCGTCAACAGAACGGGAGCTTTTTGAGCAAGTAATAGGTGCCCTTTTAAAGCGCAGAGGAGTCCCTATAGCGAGAAACCAGGTGCATCGTTTTGTGGAATTTGTGCAGACCGTATGTCCCTGGTTTCCCGAGGGGGGAACAATAAATGTAGAAACATGGAAAAAAAAATAGGAGAAAAATCAAGGAATATTATCAAGCTCATGGCCCTGAAAAGGTGCCTGTAGATGCATTTTCTTTATGGTCATTAATTAGAGATTGTTTAAGGGGGGATTCGGAATCAAACAAATGGAAAAGGGAAACTCAAACTAGCTCTTCTTTGAGAACAGCCCGCTCCTTGGAACAGTTGTCTTTTCCTTCGAGGTCCCCTCCTGCTTTGCCCACACTTTACCAAATAAATAATAAAAAATTTAAAAAATTATACCAGGTTGGGGCCCGGCAGGATGGCTCAGTGGTCTAAAGCGCCTGCTTAGGAAAGCTTAGGCAGCTGCAGGCACCACGGTTCGATCCCCAGCACCACATGCTAAGCCAGCCCTGCCCTCAGGGCAGGCTGAGCTGGCCATAAAAATAAATAAACAAAAGTTCTGAAACAAGAAAAAAAAAATTATACCAGGTTGGGATTTAATGTTATCCCTGAAGAACAGGGAGGAATTGACCTCTTAAATATCAAATGAGTTGGGCTGGGGCTATAGCTCCGCAGCCTAAGTGCCTGCGTGGCAAGTGCAAGGTCCTGAGTGGGATCCCAGTATGGAAAAAAAGAAAAGAAAAAATAAAATGAGTTATGGAGTACATGCCCATGGAATTCAAGTCTGACCTAGGCGGGGTTAAAAAATGTTAAGCTTAATCCCCATTATGGTCCAAACTGGGGGCAAAATGCTCCCTAAATTGAGTTTTGGATCTCCTGGGATGCATGAAACTCATGAGGGCTTGGAAAGGAAAAACACTGACCTGTCGGGCAGGTCTGCACAAGGTTTCTCAGCTGGGGAAGAGAGGGGATTAACACAAAGACAGGGCAAGACACACGAGAAATGGAGACAAGACAGGATTCTGATCAAGTCTCGTTTATTTATTTTTTTTTCCAATTCTTTTATTGTTTAAATTTAACAATGGTTATATTACATATTTTCATCATCGGATCAGTTTAGATTAATACATATAGGTATATAAGATTGATCAAACAACTAAACATTAACCTTTCTAAATCCACATTATTTTTTTTTTTTTTTCTTTTCCCCCTCAAGTCTCGTTTATTGAAGAAGTGAATGGGGTTTAAGTAAAGGTAGCAGGGGAAGTGGAATCTGCGTCAACAGTTACCTTGCAACCACGGGAGGATTTGAGGCACATGATTTACAGGAAATGGGAAATTGAAACTTAACCCAAAGAGAAACTGAAGCTTAACTCAAGCTTATTTCATTCCCAAAATAAGGAATGCTCTTGTTTCAGCAGTACAATAGAGAGGCTCTCTCACCAAGCGGCTCCCCACAAAACACGAGCTGGAGACATTTTTTAACCACAGAAAAGTAAAATCCTAGGTGTAAAATTCTTTTAAAAATTCTTTATGTTCTGGTTCAGCTAAGTTCTACATCACCACATAGTCTAGCTAAATATAAAATTTCAACATCAAATCCATATGATGCTTAGGTAGATGGCAAGTCATGCCACCCCACCCCCAGGGCGCACTGAGAGGAGACTGAGACTGGGTTTGGTGGTGCCTGCCTGTAATCCCAGTGCTTGGGAGGCTGAAAACAGGAGGAACATTAAGGGTCTGAGCTGTGTGGTGAGATCCTGTAAACCCTGTACTAAATACATAAAAAAGAAAAAGATTAAAAAAAAAAGCAGGGCCACGGTGGCACACTCCTGTAATCTTATAGGTTCAACTTGGGAGGCTGAGGCAGGAAGATCGGTGAGAGTTACGAGACCAGCCTGGGTTACAAACGCAAGATCTAGGCCAGCCTAACTGCACAGCGAGACCCTGTCTCAAAAAGACAAAAAAAAAAAAAAATCGATAGAAGTTATTGCTCGACAACCTCCTATGTCACCAATCTGTCATCTTCGGCACCTACAGGCACCTTGTCCATGTCCTGAGAATGCCAGGGTGACTGGCAAAAGCCTTTTCAACTCCTGGCTTGTTGTTGGCCTTAAATACTCTTTTGGCGACCTCTAGCGTGAATCGTGATTGCAACAACTGTACTTACTGAAAGTCCTCTTAATATTTATAGTAAAAAGCTGATGTCTAAAATAATTTTTACCAAAGAAACTAAGAGTAGTTAATTACCATGTAAAGTTTATATTTTGCTGAAGTCATAATAAAATTTTACTGCAATTTCTAGAAGCACAGGACTTTTGAAAATCACGGAGAATCGCTGTGGTGAAAACCTCAGGAACGTGCTCAGTGCACTCCTAATGGGCCAGTTGTATTCCAGCAACTGACCCTGGAAGTAGGTTTGTGGCAACGCAAAATGACATTAGGTACAAAACCGGTCACTGGGGCCACAGGGTTACTGTGATGTTGGAAACAGCAAAGATGCCAGGCAATAAAAGGGTGGTGACTTAGACAGTGGTGCACAATGGAATATTGTGTGCCTGTAAAACAAGACAAGAACGGACTACTGAAGGCACTTACATAGGATAATTTCCATTGTGTATCAGAGAGTATAAGGCAGAATAAAATCAATCAAAAACAAAGGTAGAGAACTATATTTTGTCAGCATCTGAATTTCAAAAAAGGATAGCAACCATGATAATTGCACATATTTAATAGTAAGCATATGTGATATTTTTGTTTTTGCGGTTTTTTTTTTTTTTTTGTCTTTTGAGACAGGGTCTCACTATGCAGCTCAGGCTGGCCTTGAGCCCACTTTGTAGCCAAGGCTGGCCTCAAACTTGCAAGCATCCTCCTGCTGCAGCCTCCTGAGTGTATTTGCTCATACACCCATAAAAGCTTAGAGGATACACAAGAAACTAATATCATATATATATATATATATATATATATATAATTTATTTGGTACAGGGTCTCACTAAGCAGGTCATAGTGATCCTCCTGTTTTCAGCCTCCCCAGTTGCTGGGATTACAGGTGTGCACCACCATGCCTGGTCCTGGTGGCTGGCTCAGTGCACTTGGGGTCAAGGCTGATGTGGCATGTGGTGCTGGGGATTGAACCACTATCTCCGTGTGTGCCTACCCAGGCACTTGGTCCCAGATCTGTCTCTTTAAATGATTACTTACTGATGATGGTATGAAAAACAGGTAGATATTGGGGAATAAATTCCTTAGCTGGGTTCTTTATCTTTTAATTTTGTTTTGCCGGGCATGGTGGTACATGCCTGTAATCCCAGCACTTGGGAGGCTGACACAGGAGGATCGGTATGAGTTCAAGACCGGCCTGGGCTACTAAAGGAGAGCTCAAGGCCAGCCTGGACTGCATAGAGAGACCTTGTCTCAAAAAGGCAAAAAATAAATAAATAAAAATAATTTTGTTTTGCTTATCCAAAATATTAAACAACTTAAAAAAAAAAAAAAAAAAGCAAAGCAAACTAAAGCCTTTCATCAATTAATAAGGACAGGAAAGTCTTTGCTTTAAAAGACATGAGTTGGGCCCAGACTTCAGTTGACTGACTTCAGGGTGACTCACCCTTGACTGTAAAGGACTGACCAGCAGCCCACACACCTGGCGTGCATCTCCACAGGTGTTCATCATGGCCCTGTCCTACCTGGCATCTCCCATTTCCTCTGAGCTCCAAGCCGTGTCCCCAACACCCTCCTCCCTTAGGCAGTCCAAGTCCTCTTAAAATGCGAGGGGCAGCGGCATGAGGCGAGGTACATCTATAATCCCAGAACTCTGGGAGGCTGAGACCGGAGGATCTTGAGTTCAAGCCTATTCTGGGCAATTTAACTGAGATTCTGCCTCCAGATAAAAAATCTGGATGCCCCTCTTGGACAGAAGCTTTCTTACCCAATAAATTTTCTATTCTTTTTTTAAAAAATTTATTTATTTATTTTTTCTTGTTTCAGAACTTTTGTTTATTTATTTTTATGGCCAGCTCAGCCTGCCCTAAGGGCAGGGCTGGCGCAGCATGTGGTGCCGAGGATTGAACCGTGGTCCCTGCAGCCTCCTGCAGGTGCTTTAGACCACTGAGCCATCCTGCCGGGCCCCAAATTTTCTATTCTTAAAAAAAAAAAGAAAAAAAGTCTGGATGTAGCTCAGTGTGAAGGTCCTGGGTTCCGGCCTGCGAGCGCTAACTCCGAGACTACAAGGCCCACAATGCAAGGCTACAGTTGGAAGGGTGGTGATAAGTGGACCATAATGCCACGATTTCCGGTGGGGCGGGCTCAGAGAAGGGCGGTACAACTGTCTGGTCACCTAAGCAACTCCAATTGCGTAACAGAGTGTACTTCCGCTTCTGCTTCTTTGCAAAGAGTCTGCACAATCGCGCCGTCGTGACGCCATTTTCCTGCGACTAAGCGAGAGTGGAGCGGGTCTGGCAGCGGTGTCTCTCCGGCGGGAAAACCGAGAGCGGCTACTTCTCTTCAGCGTCTAACCTGGGAGCAGAAGGCAGAGCGGCAAGATGACGGACCGCTACACCATCCACAGCCAGCTGGAGCATCTCCAGTCCAAGTACATCGGCACGGGCCACGCCGACACCACCAAATGGGAGTGGCTGGTGAACCAGCACCGCGACTCGTACTGCTCCTACATGGGCCACTTCGACCTTCTCAACTATTTCGCCATTGCCGAGAACGAGAGCAAAGCGCGAGTCCGCTTCAATTTGATGGAAAAGATGCTGCAGCCTTGCGGGCCGCCCGCCGACAAGCCCGAGGAGAACTGAGCCCTCCCGGCCTCCGTCGGCGCCGCCTTCCCGCGTCTTCTAGCCTCCCTGGACGGCTTCTGGGTGCCTCCGGCTTCCCGAGCGTGGCGTGTGTGGCCGTGCGTTTCCAGGGCTGACCCCTGGCCTCCCTTCGTGAGCCCTTTGGACATGGCAGTGAGAGACTGTCGGGACCCTGAGAACTGCGGGTGGGGAGCGCTTCGCTGAACGGAGGCGGATTGAGGCTGGCTCTTGGCTTGTTGGTTGTCGTTGCTGTTGTTCCATAAAGTTTGCAAGTTTCTCAGTCTGTCAGTGTGAACTGCTTGTGGCGGGTGGCGGGGAGCAGGGTCCGCTGAGAAGTAGGAGTAGGAGATGAGGGGTACGGGGCCCGCGCGTCGCCATGCCTAGAACAGCGTCCACGCTGATAGTACTGCACACCGGCATTTTCCCTGAGTGAGGTTTTCAGGCCCACGGTGCGTTCTAGGTTTTGCAGTTTATTTATTTATTTTTTTTAGAATTTTTTATTTTATTTTTTTTTTAACATATTTTTAAAGAATTTTTTTTTATTTATTTATTTTCTTGTTTCGGAACCTTTGTTTCTTTATTCACTCATTTTTATGACCGGCTCAGCCTGCCCTGAGGACAGGGTTGGTGCAGCATGTGGTGCCGGGGATCGAACCGCGGTCCCTGAAGCCGCCCAAGCTTTCCCAAGCAGGCGCTTTAGACCGCTGAGCCATCCCACCGGGCCCCTTATTTTATTTTTATATATATATATATTTTTTCTTGTTTCAGAACCTTTATTTGTTTATTCACTCATTTTTATGGCCGGCTCAGCCCACCCCGAGGGCAGGGCTGGCGCAGCATGTGGTGCAGGGGATTGAACCACGGTCCCTGAAGCCGCCCAAGCTTTCCCAAGGAGGCGCTTTAGACCACTGAGCCATCCCGCCGGGCCCCTTGCAGTTTATTTTAGAACGTCGCACTCACTCTCCTGTTTCAAAAGTGCTGTCACTGACCTATACTGAATGCTCTTTCCTGGCATTATGACTTCAGAGATAATGAGCTGGCAAGTGAAGGTTTTCATGCATTCAGCGCTGAACAGTCCGTGTCGCGTCCTACGTGGCAGTCCTTGCAGGCCTTTGAGGCTTCTGTTGTGCTAGCTGGGGAGGGAGGCCAGACCAGCTGGGCTCGGTAAGTGTTACACGACGCCAGGAGGTGACCATGGCGGTAAGGTAACGATTTTAAATAGTGCTCAGGGTATTGGGATATTTTATAAAAGACTCAAAAGTTTAAGGAAATAGCCCTGCAAACAACTAGAGAAATTGCCTTTCATGTGGAGGACATTGCCAGGGTATGGCGCTAAAGCTGGGGGTGTTCGGGCATTTGAAGGAACAGCAGGAGCCAGCGTGGCTGGAGAGCGAACTAGGGGAGTAGCACAGCGGGAAGCACTGGTGGCACTGGTGTGGGAGGGAGGCCCTGGAGTGGGTCTTTCAGGCAGAGAAGACATCCGAGGGAGTAAGAGAGCCATTGGGGAGGGGGGTGCTTAGGAAGGGAAGGGAGCCACCAGTTTTATTTAGTGGTGCTGGGATCACTCCAGCGTCTTGTGTGCATTAGGCAAACACTGTACCGAGCGGCTGTGTCCTTGGCCCCTGCTTGCTTGCTTGCTCGCTTGCCACAGTGTCTTGCTCAAGACCAGGCTGGGCTGAAAATGACTAGCCCGCTGCCTCAACTTCCCCAGTGCTGGGATTACAGATGTCCTGCCCCTGATTCTTTTTTTTTTTTTGGTGAGACTGGGATTCAAACTCACAACCTTGCACTTGGCAGGCAGGCACTTGTGCTACAGAGCTATCATCCCAGCCCTCTTTTTTTTTCTGACACTGGGAATTGAACTCAGGATCCTGTGCTTGCCAGGCAGCACTTATTCCACTGAGCTGTCTCCTCGGCCCTTTACCCCTGATTCTTAAAACATCTTGGCACTTGGACTCTGGACACTTTTAAAAATTGTTGAAAATACCAGCAAATATACATTGATGTGAGTTTACTGCATAAATACATATTTGTGAATATTCACAAAGCAAGAAATTTGAAAATATAAACCAATTGGTGTGAAAATTAACAGTATCATTACATAATAAACATGCTTTTATGAAAACGAACTATCAAAACTGTTTAGTGAGGATTCTTTTTTCCAGGAACCAGGGATTGAACTCAGGCTCTTGTGCTTGCCAGGCAAGTGCTTATTCTACTGTAACTATCTCCCTGAAGAGAAATTTTTTTTTTTTGAATTTTTTTTTCTTGTTTCAGAACTTTTGTTTGTTTATTTATTTATTTTTATGGCCGGCTCAGCCTGCCCTGAGGGCAGGGCTGGCACAGCATGTGGAGCCAGGGATTGAACCGAGGTCCCTGCAGCCGCCCAAGCTTTCCTAAGCAGGCGCTTTAGACCATTGAGCCATCCTGCCAGGCCCCTCCCTGAAGAGAAATTTTTTAAAAACAGTATTGGAAATGTCTTTGACACCTGGCTTAGTAGGTGATTGGGTTCTCATTTTCTGTATTGGGATAAAAAGCTTTATTTGAAGTATGAGAAAATCTTAACTTCATAAATATGTAGTTTGGGAAGATTTTTGAGCCCTTGTAGTATTCTTTGACATTTAAGCAAAAACGAGTTGTAGTTTCTGAAATTACAGCATGGAATCTGAAGCCAGATCAATGAGTTTACATTAAAATTCTTTGCGCTATCTTGAATTTTGGATGGATTGAACAATACAGTTTTACATTTTTTAAAAAAAAATCGTTCATCTGCTTGGTGCAGTGTCTCACTGTACAGTTTGGACTCAAATACTTCTTTGTATAGGGGCCAGGGAGATAGCTCTGTGGCACAAGTGCCTGCCAGGCAAGTGCAAGGTTGTGAGTTTGAACCTGGGTCCTGCAAAAAAAAAACAAACCTTTGTATATGTGCGAAAGTCAAATTAGTATTATCCCTGTTTTGTCAGGAAAGTTATCGTATTAAGAAACCAAGAAATTCCCTGCACTGTTTTTTACAGCTGTTGAATTTTGGCTTGAAAGTCTCAGTTTGATTACTGGGAGAAAATAGATCATTTTTCTTTAAGTGACATGCCCACTTAATTTGTTTTCAAGAACGTCGGTATAAGTACCTAAATCTGAAAACTAGTTCTTTTATACAAAGCTGGTGTGTTCTTAAGAGACAGCAGCACAGTTTGCAACTCATAAGCATGAGTACTTTTGCTTGAGAACTCCCATCATATTTGTGCATAGCAAGAACACTTCGTATGTATCACCATATGAAGTAGTAAAAAGCAGGTCTTCCTAGGGTATGAGTTCATAAAGTTAGCCATCTTAACAGTTTCCTTAAGGATGTTCATAAGTGACACTGAGGTAGGTTTGTTTTAGCTGTTTTTATTGAGAAGGTGACAATAATGACTCCTAGTACAGTTTAGTGCCAGTCCCCTAACTCATGATAGTAATTTTGACACTTGGATTTCCGTGTGTGCAAATTAACAATGAAAAAGGCAAATAAAATCATAGTGTTTGTATACAAGTAGTTTTGACTTAATATTCCCTGAAATGCTTGCCATTTTTACTTGGAAGAATGAGGAATATAGTTATTTACACTTGAGTGTTTCGTCGACATTTCCTCAAGAATGAGCAAAGGGCCTAGGAGATCACTGGTGTAAATACCTACCTGGCAAGAGCGAGGCCCTGAGCTTGATTCCCAGTATGGGGGGGAAAGGGAGATGAAATGGGCCATCACTTTTAGAAAGCCAATTGAACTGCTTCAGAGGATTCAGTCACAGTGTCAACACTGATGCTGTCTCTCCTTTTACCTTAAGGAGTAAAACTATAAATCACTATTCTTATAAAACTTTCTAAAGGTATACAAAGCCATTATCGTGAGCCCCTGTCCCTACTTGGAAGCTGTACCAATTAGACCAAAAAAGATGATGTTGAGCTGGCCAGATAGCAGATTAAAGCATCTGCTTAGGCAGATGGAGGGACCAGGGTTCAATCCAGAGCACACTGAGATGTCCACTGACGCTGGGTGTGGTGGTGCGAAGCTGTAATCCCAGCACTTGAGAGGCTGAAAACAAGAAGATCACTATGAGTCTGAGCTGTGTAGTGAGACCCTGTAGACCTTATACTAAATACATTTTTTAAAAAAATGTACTGCAGGGGCCCAGCTCGGCTGTCTGAAGCGTCTGCTTAGGAAAGCTTGGGTGGCTGCAGGGACTGCAGTTCGATCCCGGGCTCCACATGCTGCACCAGCCCTGCCCTCAGGGCAGGCTGAGCCGGCCATAAAAATAAATAAATAAACAAACAAAAGTTCTGAAACAAGAAAAAATAAATAAATAAATAAATAAATAAAAATAAATAAATAGGAGCTGGGGAGATGGCTCCGAGGCACAAGTGCCTGCTGGGCAAGTGCAAGGTCGTGAGTTTGAACCCCAGTCCCACCAAAAAAAAAAAAAAATAAATAAATAATGTACTGCAAAGAGACAAATGTATAGTATGAGCTGGCATATGTAAAAACTGAGTAGTGCATATATTATGAGTTCCAAAAATTGGGAAGGATGTTAGTAACTTAAAGAAAGACCTCCAAAAAATTAGCTAGAATATATATTGTTGGGTTACAGGAGGACAAAGATTTTCACCTGTTCAAGATTCTGATGCTTGTTGGATATAGGAAGATAGAGCTTAACTATACTATATTGCTGATTCATGTATACAGTCTTCAACTTGTAAGGGTTGTTTTTTGTACATGTGAAAAAGTCAAATTCATTGATATTACCCTTTTTCCTCAGAAAACAAAAAACTCCCAACACTATATTTACTACGCGTGTAACACAGGTCTCAACTGTGCTAAGATAGACAATGGCAAAGAAAGATGTTTGAAGACACGTTTCATACTTACAGTATCTGAGGCTGGGGAGATAGCTCCATAGCACAAGTGCCTGCCTGCCAAGTGCAAGGTCCTAAGTTTGAACTCTGGTCCTGCAAAAAAAAAAAAAAAAAAAAAAATCTCTTATTTATTCTTTGGGAAGTATCATCTTTATTTTACAGGTGAAACACTCAGGAAAATTAATTCAAGAAAATCACACAGCTTGTTTTCTAAGCCTGGATTTTAAAACAGTTCTGTCTAGTTTCATAATACAAAATCCCAAACATCTACTACCCTAAGTAGATCAAGTATATAGAAATAATGCTAAAATAAGTTGATGCCAAATAGTGCTTCAGATTTTTAAATGGAAATATTAAAATTTAGGTTATAGAGAAAAAATATCAGTATATAATAGGAAGGCATATAAGACCTCATCTAATGCTAACATTAACTAGAAATATGTTCCATAGAGATAAACATAGATAAGCATCTTGTAGGGGCTGGGGAGATAGCTCAGGGGCACAGGTGCCTGTCTGGCAAGTGCAAGGTCCTGAGTTCAATCCATCTTGTGTGGAAAGCCTTCCACTCAGGTGTCTGAAAATAAAAGGCCATCCAAAGAAACGTAGCTGCGCCTCCTCTGTTCCCTGGCTGCTCGGCCGCAGGTAGTGATCCCCGAATCCGACACAGGGGGGCAGCAGATGACCGAGGCAGCTTTCTCTGGCGAGTCTCACAACTTCTCCCTGTCTTCAACGCCTATCGTCACAAGGTTAGAAAACCAAGGACCAATTCCCAGGATGATAACAGTAAGAGTTCCATTTATGGAACGCCCACTCAGTGCCAGCGACTTGCCCACGCGGTGCCAATCTTCATAAGAAACTTGAGAGCTGTCCTATTACACCAAGGAGCAAGCATCGCGGGAGAATTAAACTATTGGGCTGTACACCTCAGTCTGCAAGCAAGTGTAGGATCGGAGCTCACTGTCAGGTCTCTTTCAGGTTCTTCATCATTCAGAGTTTTGGCAACTGTGCTTTACCGAAGTCTAGCACTTCAAAAAATTGGTACCTTTTTTGGGGGGGAGCAGCAAAGAGTTGTTTTTGTTTTTTTAGGAATGCTGTGAGGTCAGTGTTGGTTAGATTTGTTTCAGAAGGGCCCCATACTTTGGAGACACTTCAGCTCATTTAACATATTTTAAAAATAGTTTTTCAATCATTTATTTATTTATTGGGTACACCATCTTGCTACACAGCTTGAACTCATTGTGATTCTCCTGTCTCGGGCTCCTTGGTGCTGGAATTACAAGTGTGTGCTACCACACCTGGTTTTGGGGTGGCAGGGTGTGGCCAGGTTCAGGGACAGTGGGCATGTAGTACTGGGGCTCAAACCCGGGTCCTTGTGCTTGTCAGGAAGGTGCTTAGACCAATGAGCTATCTCCCCAGCCCCTCATTTAACATCACAGCAAAAGGTTTTTAACCTATCATTTCCTAAACTTACCTGACCTTAGAATCCTTTTTCTTTTTAATGTAAGGAGTACAAAATATTACAACAGAAAAATTGTAAGTGATACTAATTTTTTAAAATATATTTTGGACAGAGTCTACAGGGTCTCACTATATAGATTGGACTCATAGTGATTCTCCTGTTTTCAGCCTCCCAAGTGCTGGGATTACAGGCATGTGCCAGTACACCTAGTCTCAAACATCATCTCCAAGCACCCCAGGGGCTGCACAGCACACTGGGGATCGAACCTGGCCATTGTGCTCTGCCGAAGCAGGAGCTTTACTCCACTGAGCTATCTGGCTGACTCCAGAATTTCAGTTAACAAAGTAATATGAATTTCACAGCATTTGTTGTAATGCATCGTGTTGTCTCCCAACCAGTTATTCATATTACCAGAGATATGGATGCAAAATTGCAAGAAGAAAGAAAAGAGAAAAGAAATATATAAGAAAGTAAGAAGAGAAAAAGGAGAAATGATTGAAAAAAGGAGACAAAACAAATTAAGCATTATCTGTTCCTTTCCATAGACCAGCACAAATGCATAGTACAGTTGTCCAAACCATGCTGCTTACATACATAGCTCTCTCTCCCCCACTTCCTCTCTTATCCTCAACTCAGTAACTTTCTTTTTGAATACTTTCATTCCCTTTTCCTAGTATGTATTGTGCCCTTCAAATACCATTTTCTCATGCCAAGGAGACAATACAGGGTTTGCACATGCAGGTCTGATTTATTTCACTTAAAATTATCGTCCCTAGATGCATGCAGTTACCAGCAAAAGTCTCAAATTTACTGTTTTGTAGCTGAGTAATACTCCATTGTGTAAAACTACCACATCTTCTTTACATTCCTCAGTTGATGGGCATCTGGGTTGTTTCCAGGGTGTGCCTGTGACAAACTGTGCTGCTATAAATATGAGTGCACATATATGACTCTGGTATGATGTTTTCAGTTCTGGGAAAATGCTCAGGAGGGAAATAGCTGGCTGGAATGAGACTTCCAATCCTAGCTTTTTAAGGAATTTCCACACTGATCTCTACAGTGGTACCAGTCTGCACTCCAGCAACAGCGGAGAAGGGTTCCCCATTCCTCAAGCCCCTCTAGCATTTGTGATTGGCTGACTTCTTGATGTCAGTCACAGAATCCTTTTCTTAAGAAGTAATTACCATGATAAAACAGAACCTATTTGAGGGTTACTGATTTGGATGTGTCAGTTACTCTTCTCTTCTTGCTGGGAGAAATACCCAACACTCAAAATGAAGGAAGGGAAGGTTTATTTAACTTACAGTTAACTGGAACTTTCAGTCCATCCTCAGTTGGGTCCAAGAGCAGCACACAGCAGAGAGCAACCTTTCATGGCAACGGCGAGTAACAGCAATGGCTACAAAGAGAGTCTGTCTCTCTGTCTCTTATGTTACTTTGAGGCTATCTACCTCAGATTGGTGCAGCACTCACACCCATAATCCCAGCAGTGCTCAGACCCATAACCCCAGCCTTGGATCACCCCACAATCCCAGTGGATCATGAGTTAATCTCAAACTCTAGAAGTCCCAGCCCCACACTGCATGAGGCTTTGGGGGAACAATAGACACAAACCATAGAGGTAATGAAGAACTTTTGGAACAAGAAATAATGTAGGAAAGATGAATTGGTGGCAGCATACGAGTAGGAACTCACATCCTCAAATGAGTTTCTTTTCCTAGGGTTGTAATTTCTCGCTTGAAAGTAAGGACTTTTGTGAATGGAAATTGTTGTTAGCAGCTTAGGTTGGAGAGAGAAAAAGTTGTGTTGTTCGTGGTTATGATCTTCTCTAAATTTCATCTTTTGCCAGCACAAGAGTAAGAAAAGGCAAAAAAGATATTGTGCTCAGTGACCACGTCAGTGTTTGTGAGACACACAGTATCACAGCGTCATCAGGGAATGACCTGCAGCTAGCAACCTGCACACTTAACAGAGGTGACAGTCTATACTTTTTTTTTTTTTTTTCGTGCCAGGACCAGAGTCTGAACTCACAACCTTGCACTTACCAGGCAGGCACTTGTGCCACAGAGCTATCTCCCTGGCCCTGACAGTCTTCACTTAATTGGCTTCTTCTCCCTCAGCCCACATTTCTTCGAGATCCTACATGGCCCATGCTTTCCTTCCAGACACTGTACACACGTTGTAATCATGACACCTGCCTTCACAGTCCCTATCACTCTGTCACTTCCCTGCAGCCCAGGAGAAAGCTGCCCTGGGGCGGGGGTCTGGCTTAGATGGAGCCTGAAGAATCCCCTCCGCCTCCAGCCTCTCTGGGCTGCTGGAGTAGCTTTGGAAGAGCACTGCCCTCTGATCCGGGCCACCTCAGAATCCTCCTTCTAGCCCTGCTGTCCTCATTTTCCACCCACTTCTCTGCTGTCACCTTGTCCCCTCCTTCTCTGCTTCTCTCTCTAGCCTTCCTTCACAGGACCTTATTCCTGCTTCTTCCTGTCTTCTCACAAAAACAAGCAGAAGGAAAATGGCTTCTGCCTTGAACTGTAGGGCTAGGGAGCATCCTGCAGTGAGCCCTCGGGCCTGAGGTGCTGTCGCACAGGCTAAAGTGGCCCTTCCTGGACTTCTTCCATTCTCTTCCCAGTCTTCACTAACAGTCTCTGGGCTGCCCTGGCTCAGGCTCTGACCTATCCAGCCTGCTCCATAATTCTGTCCTTGAAAATAATGTTACTGCTAGTATCTCCTTCCTCAGTTTTGAGGAGAGAATCAAATGTTGGGTCCTTTCCTGGAAAAGTTTTTCTATTAAAAAAAATTAAAAAGCACAAGTGACAATATGACATGGATAGTACACCTACCTTCACATTAACAACTTTCATTTTGTTAATTTTTAAAAAAATTTAAAAAGAATATATATATATATATGCATATATATATATATATATATATACATATATCTCCAAATAAAAAAGAAATGCACACTGAATAACTCTGGGCGTGGTGGCTCCTGTCTATAAACCCAGTGTTTGGGAGGTTAAACACAGGAGAATCACTAACAGTTGGGACTATGTAGTGTGACCCTGGAGACCCTGTACTAAGTACAAAAAAAGCTCTGAGTGAGGCGGCGCTTATAAGGTGAGCCTGCAGTAGTGCGTGAATGTGAGGCCAACTGGACCTCATAGTAAGGCCCTGTCCCCAAAAGTAAGAAAAAACAAAACCAAAATTAAGCATGAAAGAGAAGCACTGCAAGTAAAATGAATGCCTGCTTCTTTTAACAACTCCCAGCCCGATTTTTCCTCTCTCCTCAGATCCGTGCCCACCCCAGCCTGAAAAATCACTTCGCTGAATGTGTTTTTCCATATATGCATTAGATTTTTTTTAAAATCTTTGTTTATTCACTCATTTTTATGGCCAGCTCAGCCTGCCCCAAGGGCAGGGCTGGCGCAGCATGTGGTGCCGGGGATCAAACCGCAGTCCCTGAAGCCGCCCAAGCTTTCCCAAGCAGGCGCTTTAGACCACTGAGCCATCCCACCGGGCCCCTATGCATTAGATTTTACAAACATGTTTCTATCAAGAAACTCTTACTACTTTTTAAAGGACAATTACTAGCCAGGTGTGGTGGCACATGCCTATAATCCCAGCACTTGGGAGGCTGAGGCAGGAGGATCAGTGCAAGTTCGAGACCAGCCTGGGCTACAAAAGTGAGCTCAAGTCACCTGAACTGCATAGTGAGAACCTGCCTCAAAAAGATAAAATAAATAAATAAATTTTAAAAATAAAGAACGATTACTGTATTTTGAGAAACATAAAAATGAGACTGTTGGATCCTCAAAAAAGCTGCAAGCACTAACCTGAGCATTCTGAGAGGCTGAGGCAGGAAGGTCAGAAGTTTGACATCAGCCTGGACAAATTAACCACCTAGGAAAACCTTATCTCAAAATTTTAAAAAGGGGTTGGAAATGTTCCTCAATGCTAAGACCCTGGGTTTAATCTCCAGTATGGGGAAAAGAAAAAAAAAAAAGTACAGGTTAAGAATAACCTGTGGTCCGTTCCGAGGTGCATAGCCCAAAGAACTGAAAGCAAGAGTCCAATGGATAATGAAGTGCTTATGTTTAGCACAGCCTTAGGCAGAAGGTGGGAAAGAACCCGGAGTCTGCTAAAGATGAACGGTGAAGCAAAACCCTGGGACTCCACTCGTGGGGGAGTAGAGTCCTGGTACATGGCACAGTGTAGCTGAGTTCTGAAGGAATTGGGCTCAGTGAAATAAATGGTGAGGATAAACATTGCATGACTTGGCTCACATTTTGTGCCCCGAATAGGCAAATCGAAAGGGACCAAAAATAAGAGAGGTTGCTGTACTGGGTGGTTGGGGAGGCGCAACGGGAATGGCTGCTTTGTGGGTACAGAAATGTTCTCCAGGGCAGTGAAAGGTTTGGGAATTGGTAGTGGTGATGGCCGAACACCATTCTGGATAGTAGTACTCTATTTTTGAGGCAGTCTTGCTTAGTTGCCCAGACTGGCTTTGAACTCTTGGACACAAGTACCCCTCCTGCCTCAGTCCTAGCCCTTCAGTTTGCCACTGCTGCTGACTACAGTAACACTGCATTAGTCATGCCCTTGGGGTGACAATAGGACAAATTACATAGGTATATATCTTTGTAAAATTAGCACACCAAATAGTATTGAACTGTACCCCTTGAATGACTGAATTAATTATATGGTATGTGAATTACATCTCAAGCAATTTTATTTTTTTCAGTGTTTTTGTTTTGCTTTGTTTTTTGTCTGTTTGTTTGGTCTTTTTGGTACTATTTTACTATGCAGCTTAGGTTGGATTTGAACTCGTTTTGTAGCCCAGGCTGGCCTCAAACTCAGAGCGATCCTCCTGCCTCAGCTTCCTGAGTTGCTTGGATTACAGTGTGCGCCACCATGCCTGGCTCACGTTTTGTTTTAGTGCAGTGCATAATAATCACAGTCCTCACAGAGAGTCACCACAGGAACGTAATGCACCCCGAGTTTCTATCCCGGCTTCCTGTCTTTCCATCATAAATGTTCCCTTCCACACTTGCCAAAGATCTCAATAAAGCTATTTTAATACACGTATAAATATGTCCATACAATTTAATGCCATTTCACGTATTTTGAGAGCTCTTCCAATCAGGGCCAGGGAGATAGCTCCGTGGCGCAAGTGCCTTCCTGGCAAGTGCAAGGTTGTGAGTTCGAACCCCAGTCCCACCAAAAAAACAAATTGTGAGATGACCACGCTACCTGCTCTTCCCAGGGACCCCCGGGAGCACGCTAGGAGAGGCTTAACTGCTCCCAGCATCTCACCACAGCACACAGCTCTGCTGTGCACACCATAATCCGTGGCAAGGATTCCTCTGCAGGACCCACGAATATTTTCAGTGTTAGGAAACTTCTAAAGTATTCTATAATGCAGGCTTTTATTTCTATTACTTTACGCTCAACCATTTATTTGCTAAGTGTTTGCTGAATCTGCACCTAGGCAAACGGGATCACAGATCACACATCATAGGGACCTCAGGGAAGAAGACTGGCCCAGCGATTAGAGCCAGGCTGGCGGCGGCCCTGGGACGTTTCCTCTCTGGGCAGCTGCTCCCTCTCGGCGGCTTCCAGCTGGACCCAGCCCCACCTCTTATCTTCCTTCCCTTGGCCCAGCGGCTATCTCTCGCCAGTTATCTCGCTCTGCAGCCGGCCTTGTAATTACCCCTATCGCCACAGAGTCGAGAAGGAGCCCGGAAAAAGCGCTAGGCTAGCTTCCATCATGGGTCTTTCCACCCTTTGGGTTTAGAACGGAACTTGGGTGTTCAGTGCTGACGTGACGTTAGTCTTGTCAGGTCTGATGAGCTGAGTTCTGCGGTTCTTTTCAAACCTCAGCATCTCTCAAAAACACACACCGGTTCCTGTCCATCTGATATGAGTAAGCGGTGCAAGACGGAAAAAAAAAATCAGTGACTCAAATAACTTGATCGTTTGACATAAGATGAAACCCTCGAGCTAGGGAAATCTCAAAATAAAATTTTGATTGAATACAAATATTACAATATTCATTTTTTTTTTTTTACAATATTCATTTTTATAGTAGCTCACTGGATCCCTTGCTTTAATTTCTTCAGGAAAGAATATTTTATTGGGGCCAGGGAAATAGCTCAGTAGAATAAGCATTTGCCTGGCAATTGTAAGGGCCTGAGTTCAATCCCTGGTCCTGCAAAAAAATAGATACAAATAAAAAAATTTTAAAAAATATTTTGTTAAAAATCCAAATATTTCCCATATGTAGAGGAAAACAATTACTAATCAATGGAAATGAAATTAGAAAGATTGCTATCAGTAAGGATCTGTCTTGGAAGTGACACATAGAACATGGAAGCATAGGACTAAACATAAGCCTTATTTCGCAGTTTATTTACGTAGACTTGTTAACTTTTAGAGATTAAATTGTAGAAAATGAATCTATTTATACTCACGACATAAAGAGCTGGCTAGGCGCTTGTTCTCTCCAGCCTGGTGGTGTTTCATCTGGCTTGTGTCCCGCATCCCTTCCCATATTCACTTTCAGTACTCTGTAATAACAAATTTAACATCTAACTGGTGCAATGGAGCCAGTACACCGCACTCCATTTCTGCCCTACAGCATCTTTAGAACTTGTGTCCTAACAGGTACAGTGTTAACTGAAGGCCATTTACTCCCAGAGTCTGTACAGAAAGACCAGAAATTTTAAGGATTTCATGAAGAATTCCATGGTTTGATAACACAATTTTCATAATATAGCATTATTGATGGAAAATCAAATGACACCCAGCATCTATACACTCTTATGGTATAGTAGAAGAAGGGTACAGGAGTTTTCCATTTGTCAGAGTTGAGTATATGAATTACATCTGAACTAGCTTTTTATGCTTCTGTGACAAAAATATAAGGAAACAATCTAAAGATAATGAGTTGAAAAAAATAAAACTCAGAGAAAATATAAGATGCTTAGAAAGAAAATAAAAATAATAAAGATAATGAGTTGATGTAATAAGTATTTCCGGGAGGACTCCCCAGTTGGGGGTTGACTGTTACTATATTAACTGTTTATGCCAGTGATTCTGCACAGAACAAATTCTAGAATGTGGAATAAACTCTATCTCAGCCCAGGCCAAGACTCTTGGGATGCTCACAATGGAAAGAGAGTTGGGCGGGTGTGGACACTGTTACATAGTCAGCCAGGTACCACGACTCCCCGTGGCAGGCCCGAGGTCTCTGCCGATACTTGTTGGAATTGTATGGCTTTTCGTTTTGTAGTGCTGAAGACTGAACCCGGGCCTCTGAGTTTCTAGGCAAGTGTCCTGCCATTCATTCTTCATAAAGTCTGTTTTGGAGGTGGTACTTGTATTGTTGTATTTCAGGAGGAATTTTTTCATTTTTTAAAATATAGATGTCATATATGCATAGATATCATCATACACAAAGTTTATTTAATAGTCAAAACTTATAAAATAATCATAAGTTTACACATGGTCAGACTATGGTTGTCTCGTGCCTTCATGAGTATTGTACTGTAATGCCGTACCTCGGTCCAGGAATCCTTCTGTTTGCGAACAATTATGTTTCTCAATAGAAGCATTTGGCAAAATTTTGCTTCCATTCATGAACTCCCTCTCATGTGAGGAGCTCAACTACAGCTGTCTTCCCTGCATGGACACTAACACAGCCATCTTTTTCAGAATCCTACAATGAATTAACTTTGTGAACCAAAGTACTACTGTATACATCAATTTGCCTTCCTCTGTACATGAGTTTTCCCCACACCTACATAATAAAAATCGAGGGCTGGCCAAACAGCTCAGTGGATTAAAGCACCTGCAAGCAGGCATAGGGGCTGGGGGTTCGATCCCCAGGCCTGCAGAGCCAGCCCTGCCCCCGGGGCACTCTGAGAAGGCAATAGAATAGAGACTGGGCATGGTGGCGTGTGCCTGTAATCTCAGCTCCTGGGAAGCTGTAAATAGGCAGATCACTATGAGTCTGGTCTAGTAGTGAGACCCTGAACATCCTGTAGACCCTTCCCTAAAATATAAAATAAATAAATAAATAAATAAATAAATAAAATCTAAGATCCCTTTCAATTTTGGTATCTAATTTCTAATTTATGTAAAAGCTCATTTTTGCCTCAACCACATCTTAGACGGGCATAGCAAAAAATACATAGCTTTCACTATGTATCTATTTTTAAGTTTCAAATAATAATATATAGATTCCTACTGAATCCTCGTTTCTATTTAATGTTTAATTGTTTAACATTCAAATCAGGACTGGGGAGATAGCTCAGTAGAATAAGTATTTGACTGACAAGCACAGGGTCCTGAGTTCAACCCCCCGTACTGCAAAAATAAACAAATAAATAAATAAATATAAAATTCAAATCAGTCATAATAATATCTAGCTTACTTTTTCCAAGTATGCACTCAAGAATACAGATTTTTATGAGCTTAAAGACCTATAATTTTTTTTTTCTACTGCTGGGAATCAAACCTATGATGTCATGCTTGCCAGACAGACACTGTGGGCTGAGCTATATCCCCAGTCCTCAGAGTCATATGATTTCTTCTGACCAGGTCTAAATGATCAAAATCTTTTGATGTCAGACTGTGGAAATGCTAAAGTGCAATTTGATACGGGCAGCGCATAAATAACCAGCGTCAGCTGGCTGCTCTCTGCCATCTTAGGCACTGACACGAGTGCGGACTTTATTTGTACAGCAAGTATGGTGCATCTTTAATCTGCAGCCTAATCTGGCAGTATTTTCTGCTCCAGATTTCCTCCAGTAACTGAACCTTGAACATGAGTAGTGCACAGCACATAAACCTGAAAAGGATTTAATCCCAGCTACCCTCTGCCTGTCTTGGGTCCCCTTAGCAAGCTGGTGGCAAAAGATAACATGAAATCTGTGTTTTCCTTTGGGGTCAGGTCTTAATTTTTTATAACAAGGGATTATGGCTATGCAGATGAAATTTATCACAGAGATGTGGTTTCTAGAATTTCCAAATTGCTTCTGTTACATGGGCCCGGCAGGATGGCTCAGTGGTCTGGAGCGCCTGCTTAGGAAAGCTTAGGCGGCTGCAGGGACCGCAGTTCGATCCCTGGCACCACATGCTGGCCAGCCCTGCCCTCAGGGCAGGCTGAGCTGACCATAAAAAATGGATAAATAAACAAACAAAAGTTCTGAGACAAGAAAAATAAAATAAAATAAATTGCTTCTGTTACATAGCATACTTAAGAAATGCCTCCGGACAAAACAACTTATGCAAAATTAATCTTCATTATGTTGGAGATATACAAAGGACTTCATGCAGGGCGTCAAACTGAACCAGTCAAGGCTGCGGGAGGATTTTCTCTTCTGAGCTCTGAGATGCTTGAACAGAGGGACAATTTTCACCATTTTATGCTCCAGAGTTTAGCCAGAGCTGGTAGGTTGTAGGTGTGCAATAAATATGTATGGAATTTGTCTGGATGCCTAGGGTTTATCTTTCCTGTTCTAAATCTGGTGATTTAAATTACAAAGGAAGGATATTAAGATTTACAGTAGCTAGGGGCTGGGGAGATAGCTCCGAGGCACAAGTGCCTGCTGGGCGAGTGCAAGGTCGTGAGTTCGAACCCTGGTCCCACAAAAAAAAAAAAAAAAAAAAAAAAAGATTTACAGTAGCTAAATCCAACAGGCTCCTGTCATCAACCAGCAGAGAGCTCAGCTTTAGTGCTTCAAAACCTGGAACTCAAGAATCAGCAAGATAGCTCAGTGGACTAAGTGGCTGCTTAGGCAAGAACAGGGACCTAACAATCCCTGGCACTGCAGGCCGTGCCAGCCCTGCCCCTGGGTGTGCCCTGTGAGACCCTGTGCCACATAGATGTATATTCTCAGCTATAAAGAATGCTAAACTGGAAAACTTCATATATGAATCGATGTATATTGAACATATACTCATAAGTGAAATAAACCAGACCTACATCTGTAAATGTCACGTAGCCTCCCTAGTATAAGAAATCTAAAGAAGAAATATACCTGGAACTGAAATTTAAGTGCCCCAGACTTTTTTTTTTTTTTTTTTTTACTTCTGATTTTTCCTTATTGGTTCTGTTTCTTTGAAAGTTGCCTGGAGATATATCCTTCTGGGTTAAACTTCCAGACTGTCCCTAGAGCACTCTGTCCAACGGCATGGTGTTCCGCTGGACCTCAGTGGTATCGATGCCTCCAGAAGAGTCTGAGGTCCCTGGAAACGAGAGGGTGGCCCCGTCCGGATGACCAGGAGGATAGTTGGCAGGGGAAGACTGGATGCATCTGGAACAAGACAAGCCCTCTCTGTATCTTACGCTGGTTGCTAAACATCCAGCCAGGTAATGACAAGCTGCTTGCACACTGCCTAGGTTTGAGGTACATGATATTTTGCTTCCATTTTTATATCTCTGAAATCAGTGCATGTCATGTGATCACTGTGGAGCTGATGACAGGGCTATCACGGTGCCAACTCAAATGTCACACGCTCCCACAGTACGACTTAGTAGAATGGGCGTCAGCAGCATGGGAAAAAAGAAAATCCAGAGATGCGCACTGAGGTCTTGGCTCTTGTGACCCTCACACTGGGGAGAAGTGGAGAATTTGGTTGTTTATTGGCACTGGTGAAAGAGATACTCTCTGTGTACCTGCTAAGGCAGCATAAGAACCCAGAACCACTAGGTCTCGGTTATCTTGTGGAATCTTTTATCAAAAGCTGCCTTGGTTAATATTGCGATTGGCCAAAGGATGATGTAAGGCAGCAGCGTGCCCAGGCTGGGAAAAGCCACCAGGTCCGTGTGATGAAACGTCACATCCTTACCTGACAGATAAGATTATCTATTATGAAATAAGGCACTTGATGAGGATCAGGGCTGAAAGGATTAAAAATAAATTTAAAAAATAAATTCATAGCTAGGTGTAGAGTGTTTGCTTAACATGAATGAGGGTCCCACTTCTGAAAGAAGCCTATCTTGAATGTAACATTTAAGTAGGGGGTAACTCAAACAGAATGAAAAAAGAATGGAGATTTTCATGCTGAGATTTCCTTGTTCAAAGTTATCCTAGAAGGGGGCCTGGCAGGATGGCTCAGTGGTCTAAAGTGCCTGCAGGCGGCTGCAGGGACTACAGCGGCACCACATGCGGCACCAGCCCTGCCCTCAGGGCAGGCTGAGCCGGCCATAAAAATAAAACAAACAAACAAACAAACAAAAGTTCTGAAACAAGAAAAAAATGAATAAATAAAAAATTAAAAAAAAAAAAAAAGTTATCCTAGAAGTCTAACTGGGAATCAATGTGAGAAAAAAAAAAAAAAAAAAAAAAAAAAAAAAAAAAAAAAAAAAAAAAAAAAAAAAAAAAAAAAAAAAAAAAAAAAAAAAAAAAAAAAAAAAAGGAAAAAAAAAAAAAAAAAAAAAAAAAAAAAAAAAAAAGAAAAGTGGAAAGGACAGTGGAAAGGACAGGCAACAGAATGAAGAAGTAGAAATGTCTGTCATCAGGGAATAAAAGGGAAAAATAATCTAAGAAAAAAATAGAAATAAATAAAAATAATAGAAGGAGCCATGCATGGTGGCACCCTCTTGCAATCCTAGCTATATGGGAGGCTGAAAAAGGAAAATGAGTGAGTTTAATGCTAGCTTAGACAACTTAGTTACTCTGTTTCAAAATAAAATTGAAAGCACTAAGGGTTTAGCTCACTGATAAAGCGCTTGTCTAAGGTGTGAAGTCCTGTGTTAAATTTCCAGTATCACAACATAAACAAATAATAATAAAATGAAACAATGGAGCAAGACATTCATTCTAATAAAAATGTTGTCATAGGTTGGACTGTGTATGCCTAAAAATGTATACTGAAATCCTCAGAGTATCACAGAGGATAACTTTATTTGGAAATGAGATCTTTATAGAAGCCATCAAGTTTGAGTTGAGGTCATTAGGATGGGCCCTAATCCTACCCCACTGCGGCCTATAGAATGGGGAAGTCACCCCAGAAACTGGCACTCGCAGGGTGCAGGCTGTGGGTGGATGGATGGAGGAAAGTACGACAGTGAAAGCTGGGGAAAGTGCACCATTGCGCAACCTGTGGCTGTGGCACAGAGTGCCCCTTGCAAGCAGCAAAGGGACTCAACTCTGCTGACTCCGTGGCCAGCACTATGAATCTCTGTTAGGTACTTTGTGCATTTGGTACAGGGTCTCACTATGTGGCATGGACTTGTGGTGATCCTTCTGTTTGCAGCTCAGGCACTGCGATTATAGGTGAGCACCACCATGCCTGGACTCTGTCACCAGTTCAGAGTGCTCATGGGCAGGGCTGGCACAGCCTGTGAGACTGGGGACTGAACGCTGGTCTCTGCGCTTGCCAAAGTAGGTGCCTAATCTGCTCAGCTATCTTGCTGGCCCTCCATTAGGTGCTTTGTTCAAGAAACCCCAACCAACGAATGCAGTCTTCTTGGTTTTCTTCTTAGTTTTTCCTCTTAGTGCAGTATGGTTGTAGACACAGAGACTTTCCAAAACAAAATGAAGGAAAATCCAAGCAGCCCAAAGGCAATATTTCATACAACATCTTCTTAGTGTGCAAGAGGGTTTTCTTTACAGGAATCTTTAGAAATCTAAAGTGAATTATTCATATGTGACATTCATATGTAACTGTCACCTAAGTGATTTTTTCCCTCTAAGCTGACCTTCAAAATGGAAGCTCTGCTATCAGCTGTGTTCTTGAAAGGTAGCAGAGACCAAGGCCATGTCACCTTGCTTGGGCTAGGTGCAGACTACCTGTAAGGGTGCTTAGGTTTTCTTCTTTCTTGACCTGCTGCAGTTGCTGTGACCTAAGTAGGTCTGTCAGAAGGCAGGGACAGGAGGGGAAGCTGCAGGACACATTCAAGGCTCCCAGTGACAGGGTTATGCTGTGCTCACCCAACAGGATCTCCAGATCTGTCCTGCATCCACTGTTTGGATGGGGATTCCTGAATCTCTCCTGTAACTGCAGAGGTACCCTGGACCCCTCTGGAAGAAGCCACCCATGCAGGCTGAGAATTGTTGCATTGCTGACATCCCCCTTTGCAAGAAGACCACTTTTTTAAATTTCATTTTGGAAAACTTTATTTATTTATTTGTGCTATGGCTAGCTCAGCCTGCCCTATGAGTGGGGCTGGTGCAGCATGTGATGCCGGAGATTGAGCTGCAGTTCCTGTGGTTGCCTAAACTTTCCTAGGCAGGCACTTTAGACTGCTGAACCATCTTGCTGGTCCATGAAGACCATTTTTAATGGAAGGTTGGCATAGCACAGAAGTTACTGATGGGCTAAAGCTATCTGGGCTGGTGTACTGGTTCTGAAAGTCCCTGGGAAAGGGATTGATGGTTGTATCATTGGTTCTTGGTCTAACTCTAGGACCTAGTTCATGACAGTTTTGTGACATCTAAGTGGCTTATTACATAGTATAAACAAATACATGGGACATTGTAAGTACCCAATGAACTTAAATAATTCTAATGTGCCCTATCTTTTATGAGCTTTCTCTGTATTGGAATATTACCTATGAATCTACAGAAAATATTTAGAAACTACATCTTAATGCAAAAGTTATATATATTATACAAATATGACTACTATCAATATATTCTTGAGAAAATTATCACCTCACAGAGCTCCAGTTTTTAACTTATAAAAGGCAAGACTCTTCACGTATTCTACCAAGTATGTCAGCACAGATATGCAGTAGACCCTTCCAGTTATTTTAAAATAAATTATTCTTAACATCTAAAAACTTTATATCCCAGCTTTCATAGTTAAAAACGGTCATTGACATATGGAAGTATTTTTTCTTTCAAATGAATAACTTTTTAAAAAGAGAATATTCTTTTAGCAGAGCCCATTGAATCAAAGAATATGTAAATACATATATTGGTACCATAGTGTCATTTTACCACAAGCAAAACTGAGTTATAAATTGGCATTGTGTGATACTAAGTCCATGTTCAAACTTGCCCTATAATGATAAAAATGAATTTTCCAACATTTCCGCTACCTTCTGCCCATTGCACTCGGTCATGCCTCCTAAGTCCTTTTTCATCTTCTTCCTGTTCCATGCCATTGAACTAGAGAAGATACCAGGTCCCCGGTGTCTGAATATCTGATATTCTGCTTTTGCCTGCTTGCTCCTTTCTTTTAATAATTTGTTCATCTATTCTCATATTCCCTGTAAGCTTATGAAAATTGTCCTGTTTTTATATTTTGTGTCTTTCCAGCTACTTCTTTTTTCTTTTTTTGGTCTTTTTGAGACAGATCCTCACTGACCTCACTTTGTATCCCAGGCTGGTCTCGAACTCACAAAGATCTTTCTGCATCAGCCTCCCAAGGGCTAGGATTACAAGGGTGTACCACCATAGCTGGATCCCCTACCTTTTGATTACTCATTAAAAAGAAACAAGAAAAAAATGTTTTTAAGCAATACCATTTTCTTGAATTCAGTTCAGTTGGTTCATGGCGTTTCACTAGGTACTAGTTGTGGTTAATTAGTCATATCAGTCATATTCTAGTAGTTTCTTAAAGAGTAGACAGATGATGTAATACAGGATTGAAAGACACATAAATGAGTTAAACAAAATAAAACTATTGTAGAAGAAATAAAACAATTGATTACTCTGATGTATTTATAATTTATGTGTTTGTATGGAGAAGCTTGTGTGCTCTGTATTTTTCTTTTTTTTTTTTTCATTTCATGTATTTGGTATAGGGTCTCACTAAGCAGCTGGACTCAGTGATTCTCCTGTTTCAGCCTTCCCAGTACTGGTATTACAGATGTGTGCCACCACGCCTGATCTAGGTGTAGAGCTTAGGAAGCAGGGCCAGTGTAGCATGCAGGACCTGGGATGTAACCCTGGTCCCTGTGCTTGCTATCTCGCAGGCCTTATGTGCTCTTTTTGTAAAACACAATTCTAATGGCATAGTGAAGAAAGTATGGGCAAAATAATCTGGGACCTGATGTTTGCTTTAAAAGTGCCAAAAAAAGCCGGGCGTGGTGGCTCACGCCTGTAATCCCAGCACTCGGGAGGCTGAGGCAGGAGGATTGGTGCGAGTTCGAGACCAGCCTGCGCTACAAAAGTGACCTCAAGGCCAGCCTCAACTGCATAGCAAGACCCTGTCTCAAAAAGACAAAATAAATAAATAAATAAATAAATAAAAGTGCCAAAAAAGGGAAGAAAAGAAGGTGCATATTTTACTTATGTGGCAAAACCTGGTATTTGAACAATGGTTGTATGGAGGATTATTTTACTATTTTATCTTTTATGTTTAAATTTTTCATCATAAAATAAAATCTTTTTTGAAATTCTCAATAAGATTGTTGTAAAACATTACTATTTTCTTATAGTGGGCAAACATAGCTGTATAAATTCTAGGCTGCTAAATTATTTGGAGTACATGTTGGATTTTATATCTCCTCTTTGTCAAAAATTTTTTTGGAGACTGAATAGTACTATCATTGATATTAACCTAAATATCTATGTATTGTTGCTTAAATTTCTTTTCCATGGCTTTCTTTCTCCTCTTTCTTTCTTTCTTTCTTTCTTTCTCTCTTCTTTCGGACCTTGCAGTTGCCAGGCAGGCGCTTAGGCCGTTAAGCTATCTGCTCAGTCCAAGATTTTCTTTAAAACTGTCACATCATAGGGCTTGAGATGCAGCTAAGTGGGGAGTTAGCATGTGTGAAGCTCGGGATTCAACCCTTAGTACTGGAAAATAAAAACGTATAAGAAATAGCCCCAGCCAGAGGTGGCGGTGCATGCTTGTCATCCCAGCCCTTGAAAGGCTGAGGCAGGAGGATCGTTGAGAGTTTGAAACCAGCCTGGGCTGCAAAGTGAGCTCAAGGTCAGCCTGAACTGCATAGTGAGACCCTGTGTCAAAAAAAGACAAAAATAAATAAATAAATATTTAAAAAATTAAAAAATAAAAAACAGCTGCATCATATAATTCAAGGCAAAACAGGACAGATGTGAGACTAAATGCATCAAACTTAGTCGAAGGGAAGTTTTGGGTAGAATTTGGGAGGGACGCTCCAGGGAGAGGACAGAGAGGAAGCAAAGAGGTTCCCAGGTTTCAAATTTGAGTGTCTGGAAGATGGGTGGTGCTTTTGGAATGAAGAAACGTCACGTGTGAAGCGAAAGTGTTGCGCTAAACAGCTGAAATCAGCTGGGGCCAGGTGGAGGGCGAAGGGGAAGACACCAACTCGGCAGGAAGTGAAAACAGCCATCTAGAGTTCAGAACCTTCCAGGGCTTGGGACTCAGCTCCACCTGCCTTTCAGTGGCTGATAATGTGCTTACTAAGGACACGAGTGGAAAAAGACTAGAAGATAGCAAGTAGAGTCTCAGGCTAGAGCACCGAAGGGCCCCACGTTTAGGAAGGAGAAAAAGGCAGAGGCAAAGGCGCAGTTGTGGGGTTAGGAGAGCCGCCAGGCAGACTCACAAAGGCTGAGGGACCTGCTTTCTGCCAGGCATGATTTCCTCATGGTAGAGATAGCAGCTCGGAATGCAAAGGTAATTTTGGTAGCATTTCCTGAAGTTCCTTGATAATTGCTTTGCCTTCTTTAGAAATGTAAGATAGTTCCTTTTACATTTACAGTGCTTATCCCATTCTCTCAGTAAGTGCTTGGATAGGAAGCGGGGACGGTACTGCATATAAGTTCTGTTTCAGTTCAGACTAACAAAATAACAGATGGATAGGTTTATAAGCATAAGAAATGTATTTGTTATAGACCTGAGGGGCCAGGGAGATAGCTCTGTGGCACAAGTGCCTGTCTGGCAAGTGCAAGGTTGTGAGTTTGAACCCCAGTCCTGAAAAGAAAAGAAAAGAATAGACCTGAGCCTGGACTCCCCAGACTAGGGTGCCAGTTACTGTGGGTTCTAGGGGAGGCCCTTCTCCACTTTGTACATTGCAGACTGTATCCTCATAAAGTCGAAAGAGAGCAAGAGCATTTTTGAGGTCCCTTTTGGAAAGGCACTAACCCAAGTGATGGTTGACCCAGGCACCTGTTCTCATCAGCTTCCCTACTGTGAACATACAATACCCAACTTAAAGGAGGACAGGTTCAATTTGGCTCACGCTTTGGGGTAATTTAACCCATGGCTGGCTGGCTTCAGAAAGGCAAACAGCTTGGTGGGCGGGCGTGGATGGCGGAGTGAAGATGATTTGCTCATGGAGGTCAGGAGGCAGAGCGAGGGAGCACTGCCAGGGAGGAATGCGGAAAGGCTGAACGTGGTGCTAAAGGCCACACTTGGACAACCCACTCACCACACCCAAGAGCATGCTTTACTAATCAGGCATTTCCATGACCCAAGGAAGTTGATGCATGGGGATTCCATGTCTCCTAAAGCTCCCCACATCTTGATACTATCACTTCAGGGGTTAGGATTCAATATTCTAATCTAAAGGGAGACATGGCGATCCCACCAACAGACATTCTTTCAGGGCCCCAGTTATATGGAACAGCTTGAGAAAGTAACAACGACCTCTGTAGAATGGAGAAGGGGGAGGTCTAAAAGGAAACGGAATGTTGAGTCCCACCTGGGCAATTTAGGGAGTCATCTCAAATGAAAACTAAAAAGGGCTGGGGAGCTTGCTCAGCAGTAGTACACTCCAGAGTTCAACACTCAGTACCGCAAACAAAACAAAAAGTTAACACATAAGAAAAAAGAATAATAACAATTACAAAGACTTCTCAGTACTTGGGAAAAAAGGTCATCACAAAATTCCTCTCTGTGAGCCAGGGAAGGGAAGGGAGACCGGTGGCCTCCCCTGTCCCATGCAGCTGCATGGATTAAACTGACGACCAGTGTTATGCCAGACTGTGTACTTGGCCTGGGAGAGGGGCCAGGGATCTTTAGTGTCCCCTACAGTGGATCTGATTGTGCTAGTGTCCTGGCTTTGGGACTGTCTGCTGAATTCATCCCAGCTTCTGCACCAGCAGACAAAGCTCTGGCTGCGGGAACTCGGTCTCCTCCTTCATGGGTGCATCCATGGGAGGTGGAGGTCAAGGTCGGGGGGGGGGGCTCTTCTGCACAGTGGGCTTTGCAGCCTGAAGCCCCCAGCAACCTATGCTGATCAGGTAAACAGCCAGACTCACCACTCTGCAGTCGGTGACCCCAGCTGCAGACCAGTACATGAAAAGTAGCTGTACAGTGTGTGGCTGTGAAGCCTGCACACAAGGACTCCCTGCTGGCCCCACTTGTGACCCTCGCATGTGAGGGTTAGGCTGACAGGTGCGTGACAAGGGGAGCTCTGGGCTCCACCTCGGGCTGGGAACCAGTTTGATTGCAGCTTCAAGCTCAAGCTCCCCATTTATTCTGCAGCTCATTTAAGAAAGCACAGAGTCCTTGTCTCTTTTTCCTCCTTTCCTTTCTACTTTGTCACTTCATGGAGACTGGAAAAGCTAAGGTGCTCTCTGGCAAAGCCATTAACAGCGTTAGCTAAGGAACTTGGGCTTTGGAGTGAGTTTGGCTGGATAAAAGCTAAAACACGAGCCACTCCTCCTTTGATTAGATCCCTCATTTCAACCTTTTCTCTGACTCCCAGAAAAATTCCTTGAAAGCTGTATGTGTGCCCCCCTCTCTTCCTTTATTGAATTTGTTTTGAAAGTCTTTCAAAGTTCACTTCCTGTATGAATGCTTCCCTGCCAGAGGGAGAAGTAGCGAAGGGGCCTCTTTCTTAAATCTGCAACCCCATCCCCCACCATGCAAAGCCTCCCAGGGACTAATACGTTGAGGAAGGAGCACACAAACTTGATTTCCATCTGTAAAAAAAAATACCAGCTTTATACGGACACAATAAAAGCCAAACCAGGGCTCCCATTTCTGTTAGAAAATGCAATGCACCTGTGTCTTTTTCTGAAGTATAAAGGCTCCTTCCTCTGAGATACAGGCAAAGGTAAGGATGCCTTTTTTCACTCTCCCTTCCCTCTCCCCTATGGTCCTCTAAATTTCCCTGCTGTTGCAGTAGTAGAGATTGAGGGCCAGGGGAACACTAATTAAGCCCTCTTCCACTGAGCTAGATCCCTAGCCCCCTCATCTTTTTAAGATCTTGATTCAGGATGTTGCTAAACTGCCCAGGCTCAGACTTTGGATCCTCAGCCTCCCACCTTGTTGGGATTACAGGTGTGCACCAATGTAGATGGCTTGTCCTTCTGTTCTCTCTTTGGTCCCTTTTAACATTATCTTGCCAGTTTACAAGCCAATGGGGTGAGGTCTTCCACTATATTGTCATTCTATGAGACAATTCTAGTGAAAGCTTACAATTTAGGAGGGACCACTGGGCTGGGTTGTAGCTCAGTGGTTGAACATTTGTGTAGTGTATGTAACATCCTGGATTCGTCATCATACACACAGAACTTCTAGTCACTACTGTTTAACTTAATACAGCATTTGTGAATGAAGTTACTCCATTGATGCTGTTTTTCCTGATACTATAATGGGCTCTTCTTTCCCCACCTTACAACAGTGCACTGTGGGGATGGATTTTATGTTTAACTATCCCAATATAGAAACTTCGTTTAAGAAAATAGCGATCATAATATGATGTATCCACCCTAATTTGCAAAGGCATAGATGACTTAATGTTTATTCTTTACTCCTGTAAGTGGACAGAAAAAAAGAGCCACAGTTATAATTCAGGCACAACTGGGTTCAAATTCTGACTGTGTGCATTTAGACAAATTAAAATACTTTTCACTTGCTCATGCCAAGTAATTATAACTACAGGAAAAAATGTGGAAATTCAGAGCAAAAGTTCATGAAGTATCTTGCACAACAGCTTCTTTCATTTTGTTGTTTTATTTACAAACCTCCTGAGGGTAGATTATAAATCCATTAATCTGAACTGCAGCACTTATGTATAGGTAAGAGGCAAAGAAAACCGTGTGCTAGCAGAGAAAACGATTGTGTGACCTGCACGCGCGAAAAAGCATTTCTTGATTTTTGTGGTGGGGCATTTCACCTGAAAACATTTCATTGTTTTTATTCTGAGGTTGGGAAATTCTGCAGTGAAAATTCCTGAGTAGGCATTTCTGAGGCACTTTGTTCTCTCATGGGGAATTTCTTTTCTTGTGCTGTCCCATCGAGAAGTTAGAGTAATAACTGACACATTACTGTTTGTGGCGTGCAACTGTGGAAAAACCAGGTACTCGGTATGTGGCAGCAATTGTGACACACTGAGCAAGTTACACGACTTCGAGCTTCAATTTTTGGAGCGATAACACCCGCATACTGCTTACGTTTGAGCAAAAATCAAGACGCCAGGCATTTCAAGCCCCTGGCAGTTAGTCAGCCATCGGTGTGAATTCCTCTCTCAGGTCCGGCTACGGGGAGCTGCGAGCCCTGAACGGCGCCCTTGGGGTGCGCCGGGAGCTAGGCATCCCCCCGGGGCTCCCCTCATTCATTGTCACAGTCACCCCACGAGGGTTACTGCAGCAGTTCGCGCGCGCAGCCGCTGCACCTCGGGCTCCCGGCTGCTCTGCACCGAGCCCAGAGCGCCCCCGCCCCCGCCCCCGCAGGCCTCCTCCCCGGGCTGTTTTAGGTTTCCAGCCGCTAGAACACGTGGGCTCGCCGGGCTCGGCCTCACCACTTCCCTCCTTTCGCGGAGGGGTGAAGTTACGTTGCCCAAGAGCCAAGAGGCTGCACGCCGGGGCCCGAGCCGGAGCCCACGCGCGCCCCGCCTAGGCCGGGCCCGCTCTCGCGGGACAGGCAGGTGGCCCGGCGGGCGGGAGGCGGCGCAGAGGCCCCGGGCGAGCAGGCGGGGGTCGGGGGGGGCTCCCCCGCTCCGCCGCGCCCGCCCCTTCCTCCCCTTCCCCTTCCCCTTTTCCGCGTTGCCGACTCGAAGCGCGCCGCGCGCCCAGCAGCCGCCCGCACCCTCGCCGCCCTCGGCTGCCAGCACAGCTCCGCGGACTCCGCGCGACAACTTTCGGGCCGCGGGACCCCTGCGGCGCGTGGCGCGCGGGCACAGGTAGGCGCGGGCGGGCGGAAGGCCGCGCGAGGGGGCGGGGCCGGGGCGCAGGTGCCCACGTGCGTGCGCCGCCGCCGCCGCCGCGGGGCCTCGGGGCCGCCAGGGCTGGAGCGGTGCGCGCGTGCGGCCTCGGCGCCCCGGACCGCCGGGCGGCCGCCTTTGTGCGCCTCCGGGGCGCGCTTCCCTTTTCTTCCGCGCCCGCGACTCCGCTCCCGCGGGGGCGGAGGCAGTGCCGGGAGTGGGAGCCGCCCCCCAGCTCCGCCCAGGGTCCCTGTGTCCTCCGCGCGGGGGCGTGTGCTGAGGCCTGGGGGTGCCGGGTGCTGGGGCCGAGCGTGCGGCCGAGCGGGTCACTCATTGCTGAACCACCTGGACGTGGGAACTTAGAGTTTAGCGTCGCTGGCCCCTTGAGGGACTGAGTTGGTGGGAAAAAAGTGACCTGGAGGCGGCAAGGGAAGTCCCCTCAGACTTCGGGAGAAAAGGGGACCAGGGCCGGGGCGCCCCAGACTCCGGCGGCTGAGCGGCTGGGGGTGGGGCCGCTTCCCGCGCGCTGCGCTGCGCTGTGGTGCTGCGCCTCCGGCGGCTGGCGGGGTCGGGGTGGCACCCCCGCGAAGCGACCTCGGCCCGGGAGGAGCGGTCGCTGTTTTAGTGCAGCGCGGAGAGCTCTGCAAAGCCACCTGCTGCGGACCCCACGGGTCCTCGGTCGGGAGCACGGGGGTCATGGCAAGAGCGTGTGCGTTTTGATCAGCTGTTGTGAGGTAAAGGTGGAGGGGGCGGTTCCTGGCTAGAAGAGGAGGTAGCTAAACGGGCCCACGGAGTAGTCTGAACACAAGGTGTTCTCTCATGCGTGAGGTGACCCCTGAGAATGTGTTGTCAGGGGTGAGGTAGTATGGGGTAGGAAAGTGGGGGAAAGAGGGATCAGCGCAAAACATTCGGTGCTACGGTGGCAGTAACCGGGCTGATGCCTTGGCTCTGCCGGCGATGTGCAGGCCAAGTGAGAGGCGAGCGGCGGGAGAGGAAAGAAGGGTTGCTCTCGGGGCCTCCGATCTGTGACAGTGACGTAAATTCTCACTCAGAAGCCCCATCCCATCCGAATGAGCAGCGAGCCCACTCCAGTCTAGAGGATGGTTTGCAAACTACAGCCTGCTTTTTCTTCTCAAGAACTAAAAGCTGTAGGTAAATTTCGTTTAGGCAAATCATGAGCCAGTCAACACCGGTGTTCTGCCCTTCGGTAACCCGTTTGCCTGAAAGCCGCATGTTTTCCTGCGAAATGGGAATTTCAGTTCTATTATTCAACAGGCCTGTGTCGAGGATCTTCATGTACCCGGGCGTTCTCGGAATTCGAAGATGAATAAAATGTTTTTCCCCAGCCCTCTCCATCTACTGGGGGAGACAAATGTGAAACCAGGCGACCTTCTAACCTCGGGATGATGATAACAGCAGATGAATGTGTTATGTGTCACAGGGGGACAAGCCACTTTTAAGTCTTGGCATAAACAACCCACTTCTGCAAAAGCTGGATGTAGCGTTTAGATTTTGGCAGGGGTTTTTGCATAATCTGATAGAATTCAAGCGTAGTTATGTACTGATGGTCTCAAATGGAAATGACTTTTGGTTTCATGGTAACTCTTTAAAATTTACTGGACAGCCCTGCCCTCAGGGCAGGCTGAGCCGGCCATAAAAATAAATACATAAACAAACAAACAAAAGTTCTGAAACGAGAAAAAAAAGTAAATAAAAATTTATAAAAAAAAAAAATAAATAAAATTTACTGGACATTCTGTCTTTTTTACTAAGCAATTGTTTTGTAAGTTTCAGCTCAGTCAACAACTAAGAAGGGTTGTTAAAGAGAAATTCTAAGTGTGCTCTGTATATTTACTCCTGAGTTTCATTTAAAACAGTACTCAGACACATCATTTTGGTGAACACACCTTTGAAAACTGCTTTAGGTTTTGTTATTGCTCTCAATGCGCTAATAACAAAAGCTTAAAAATGACGCTAAGGCACAAAAGAAGGTAAAGTTAATAAAGGGAAGGGGAGAGGACTTTGATGGAACTGAAGGTAGGAGAAACAAAGAAATGAGTGAAACTCGGTAGCTAGTTTCTTGGTGATACATATATTTGATAAACATGTGCACAGATGTTTAGTCCTAGAAGTTATTTCTATGTATCATATTGAGGGAATCAGTGTGAAGTGGTGGTTAAAGGATGAGCAGAACAGCCCCCAGGTGGAACGAGGTACTAGCTGGTGACCCTGGACAGGGCCCTTGACCAGCTATGTCTGCTGCTGTGTAAGATGTCATGGTGGTGGGGGAGGCTAGTGAAGATGAATAGCTTCAGGGGCTGCAAGCTTGTGGCTGTGGTGGGGAGGGGCTGCTGCCCTTGGTGTTGGCCCATATTGTGTGACCCTGGTGGAGACAGTCCGTGGCATTGTGCCCTGTCGTCCTCTTACAGCTGTAGGGAGAGGCTGGCTGGATGAAGCTCTCAAGCTCATAGAGAGTGGCTCTGTCTTGGGGCACTTAATGGTCTCTGTTCATGAACCTACTGTGGTGTTTTCCTGGCCTGAAGGCACTGGCAAAGGCTATAGTCCTTAGTGGGGTGTCTGTTAACGACTCTGCCCCCCCACTACCTACCACTTTTCTACTTTTTAAAAAAATCTACCTTTCTTTCTCTCTTTATTTCTTCCTCCATCCTTTCTCTTTCTTTCTTTCTTTCTTTCTTTGAGACAGGGTCTTACTGGGTAGTTCAGGCTGGCCTTGAATTTGTGAAGCTACTGTCTCAACCTTCAGAATACTAGAATTATAGTTGTGTGCCATCTTGCCTAGTGTCATTGATTTCTTTAAAATCTCATTTTTTCTTTGGAAGTTCATGGGTGTGAGTCAACTCCTGAAGAGGAGATAATGGCAAAAGTATAAGGAAGTTGTACATGAAAGAGCTTTCAAAAGGGGAACCCCTCTCTCCCAACTTCCAGGAAGGTGTTATAGTATTACTTGAAGAATAGCTTTCTTTGCTCAGCAACTTAACTGCTCTCACGTGCAGCTGGTAGTTTGGTGTCAGAAATCCTATTTCCTGGCATAGCTACTTTCATGTATGTCTGGTCCCTGGATAGGTGAGGGAGGGCGCCATGGACAAGCAACTCATGGATATGGGTCAGATCTTAATAAGGATGATGGGTAACTTGGAATGGAAAAGTATGGCCAAGAATCTCATTAAAAATAAGGACACAGAAAGTACAAAAGAAGGCTGTTTTTAGAGTAGTTCCCAGTGCTGGGACAGTTTTTTGTTTTTTTGTTTTTTTTTCTTAGAAAGGAACATCCTTAGTCTACATGGGTTGCACTTCTTTTTTTAGAATTTTTTATTTTTTTCTTGTTTCAGAACCTTTGTTTATTCACTCATTTCTATGGCTGGCTCAGCCCGCCCCCAGGGTAGGGCTGGCGCAGCATGTGGTGCCGGGGATCAAACCGTGGTCGCTGAAGCCGCCCAAGCTTTCCCAAGCAGGCGCTTTAGACTGCTGAGCCATCCCGCCGGGCCCCTACATGGGTTGCACTTCTAATTGTGGATGCATGCCTTTCAACTTAGCATTTTTTAATCTTTGAAGTAGTCAAGTAGTCAAAAAGGGTACTTACTGCACACCCAAGATGCCTACAATAGTGGTGGGTAATAAAAATGATACATGAAGGTGGAAAGGCAGCATTTAGCCAAAAAGCAACAAAATCCAGTTGGTTTATTATACACCAATGTCAGTGCCAAAAAGGGTGTGACACATTCTTCCAAAAAGAGGGGACCAGAAGATTCTCAAAAAGTTTGAGCTTCGTGACTAAGAGGAACTCAGCCTTTCTGGAATGATGAGAATGATCTTTTGAACCCTTCATCGGGGGATTGAGGGACAGCCGTGACTCTTAAGGTTTGTATCTGCACTCCTGTGGCTGAGGCAGAGTCTTTTGAAGGGTGATTGAACTATAGGTGCAGCATACCCAAATGTTACAGTCCTCAGGCATGGGCCCCTAGTGGCATGGTCTGGTGGGGTGCAGCTCCCTGCTGGCTCCTCCCTTTGCTCTCTGCTTCCTGGATGCTCTGATGTGAGCACTTGTCCCTGCCCAGGCCTTTCTACATAGCGCTAACCATGCAAGGACTGAAATGTCTGAAAACGTAATCTAGAGTAAACCTCTTCTCCTTCAAATTGTGGATGTCAAGTATGGAGTCCCAGTAACAAGAAAGCAACTGAGACAGATTTAGTAGCAGGAAAGTGGGGTCAATGCTGTCACTCCCCGACCTTGTGGCTTACAAACCTTTGGAACTGGCTTGCAAAAAGAGTCTGTGAACGTTTAGAGATGTGGCCAGAAGAGGAGCCTCAGAATGCTATAAAGTAGCTTGATGGGAGATTCTGGTTGGAGCTTAGAAGGCCACAATGGTGGCAGCAGGACAGATAAGGAAGACCGGGCTTGGGAGCTTTCAGTTGCAATCAAAGACTCCATTCGCAGTTGAGACAGAGACTGTGTATATATTATGCCCTAGCAGAACATGTGTCTCTAGTTTGCTCATGTACTGACATGATGCTAGAGACTAAGGTTAGGCTGTGGACCAATTAATCTGGTGGAGGAATTTTCAAGGCAGCCCAATAATTAGGCTGCAGTGTGGTTATGACTTGCTGCTTTAAGTGAGACCTACTGTGAGAACTAGGAGCAGAAATCCCAGGTGGAAAGTTTTTAGTAAGGCCATAAAGAAAGTGCTGCAAGCCTAGTGAGTTAGAGAACGAGGCTGCTGAAAAGATGAAATGTGGCCAAGTGTTCTGCATCAGGATGGTGGGAGGTGTGCCTTGACGATATCTGCGGACTCAGGAAGATCCTGTCCTGCTTGAGGTAAAAAGATGTGAGAATAAAAGCCTTTACTGTGAGAGGAAAGCCCCGGGGTACCCTGCTCAAGCATAGCAGGAAATTCCTAAATCAATTTAGGTTCTGGGCACTGAGAGGCCTCTGCAGCTATGATACAGGAAGCCCCACATGCCAGATGAGCTGGTAGCCCATCTTAGTCCCATCCACCTTGTCTTGGTTTCACAGGTATGCAGAATGCAAGAGTTGTGGGTGGAATCAGGGAGGCTTCCATGCAGATTCAGAAGATGGCCGGGCAGTGTGCTCCTGAGAGGAGGGGTGTGTGAAGCTGTGTGAGTGAAGCCGAAAGTGCAGTAGAAATCCTCAAGAAGCTGAAGAAGCAAGGAACAAAGAATGAGTGAGCCAGGCCATCCCAAGGGAGAAGCGATGAGGGTCGCCACTACCAGCTGTGATAAGGGGTGGGGACATCCAAGCTGTTCGGAGCTGGTGTCTTTGTCCTGGAGGAAGAGCAACAGAATTTAACGATTGTCCTGCTGGGCTCAATTCGTTCTGAGCACATATCTCTCCCTTTTGGAATAGGGGATGCTTGCCTCGGACCATTGTATATTGGCAATGTTTAACTTTCTTTTTGATCTTTGTAGGGGCTTACAGCTGGGAGTTTCCCTTAAGTCTCAGAGGAGACTTTGGACTTGGTTTTCTCAGCAATGCTGAAACTGTTAAGATTTCAGCAACTCTTAGAGGTGGACTGAAAGTGTTTGCATAAAGAGAAGTGCAGGAGGGGGTCAGGGCAGAATATTATGGGTAATATCTGGGTGCCCCCCCCCCCAGCCTCCTGCTCAGAGGTGGGGCTTTTGAAAGGTAATTAGATCCTCATGAACCATTAGGAACTGAGGCCCAGTCAGAAGAGGAGAGTCACCTGGTACAGTGCGACCTCCTCTTGGGTTCCTCCCTTCAGTGTTTTCTGACTGCCATGATATGAGCAGCTTTTCCTCTTCTGTGGCCTTTCACCTTGTCTTCTTGCCTTGGAGGCAGCTGATGACAGACTGAGAATGTGAGCAAACTAAACCTCTTTATGCATTGCATATTGTGACAAGTACATGACTAAGCCAGATTTGGGGCCTTGGGGAGCAAAGAAGTGGGAGAGTAAAGGTTGTAATCACCGGGGGCTGAGAGGCTGAGCTGTCTAGATGGCCCAGGTATCCCAACCTGAAAATAGGTTTCCTTGCTGGGCAGCCTCACGCTGGGAAGGTATTAGTGATGGAGTTTATCTAGCCAATAGCAAGTCTCCCTCCTATTCATAGCAGGTGAGAAAGACCTAAAGAATAGCTGTGACTTGCGGTAAGCATTTGCTGAATACATTTGCCAAGTATATCAGAAATAGCTGGGAAAATTAGAACTACATTTGAGGTAAAATCTCTGAAGGGTAGAGACTGAACATCCGTAATCTGACAAAATCCAAAATGCCCCCAAATACGGAATTTTTGAATGCCAATGAGGTACCACAAATGGAAAACTTTACAGGTGTCGCATGTGACGAGTCATAGCCAACTCACAGAGACTAGATGTATGGGATAAAATTAGCCTCCAGCTGTGTGAAGGACTTTGTGGTTAGGCTTGAGTCCCCTCCCCAAGAGAGCTCATCGCTTGCCTCCAGATGTTGTGAAGAAAGCAGTTCCAGACACTTCTGATCTCAAGTATTCTGACAATGGATACCCAACCTGTGTTTATATCCATATAAGTGATCTTTCTCTATCATAGAAAGAAGCAGTTAATAGAGCAGGAAGCTTCCTGGCATCTGGAAGGAGGAATCAGAAAGAAGGTGTCCTAGAAGGACACTGGGGCCTTCATTAACAGATACAACCGAGGCAGCAGCCCTCAAATCTGACCAGTTGGTGGAGAACCTTAGTAAGATCGATCATTTCAGTCACACTGAGCAAAGTCATAGGAAACAAATATATACCATTTTCAGATTACTCACTCGAGAGGAATGTAAGTGCCTAGCGTATGTATATGATTTTTCCGTTTCTTTTATCTTATGGAAAGGAAACCAACTAAAGGTTGCAGGGCTATTTGTTGAGACAAAGGAATAAAGAGTGGACTGAGTTTAGAGATGGTGGCATGGCACGCTGGCAGCCTGGTCTGCACTTCACCTGTTTGTGGGCACAGATGCCCTGCTCGGCAGATGGTTTGGCCTCTCCCTCCTACAGGGCCGGAGATGCACTGAGTGATTAGACATTTGATTACTGTGATTTCTTGTAGGATTATTCTTCATAATTGCAAAATAATTTATTGGAACTTTAAATTCAATCATCATGCAGTTTAGGTAATTTAAGACTATAGTTAGGGGCCCAGCGGGATGGCTCAGTGGTCTAAAGCCCCTGCTTAGGAAAGCTTGGGTGGCTTCAGGGACCACAGTTTGATCACCGGCACCACATGCTGTGCCAGCCCTGCCCTTGGGGCGGGCTGAGCCGGCCATAAAAAAATGAGTGAATAAACAAACAAAGGTTCTGGAACAAGAAAAAAAAAAAAAAAAAGACTACAGTTAAATGCTATTTTACTAAGACCATGTCAACTTTTATTTATTTATTTAATTTTTTTTTTTTTCTTGTTTCAGAACTTTTGTTTATTTATTTATTTTTATGGCCAGCTCAGCCTGCCCTGAGGGCAGGGCTGGCGCAGCATGTGGTGCTGGGGATTGAACTTCGGTCCCTGCAGCCACCTAAGCTTTCCTAAGCAGGCGCTTTAGACCACTGAGCCATCCTGCCATGCCCATGTCAACTTTTTAAAAAAATGTATTTAGTACAGGGCCTACAGGGTGTCAACACGTTGATCAGATTCTAAGTGATTCTGTTTTCAGCCTCCCAAGCGCTGGGATCATAGGCATGCTCCATCACACTCAGTCTCACTTGCCATCTCAGTGTGTCCGGGGTCAAGGCTGATGGGCATGCTGGGCTGGGGATCAAACCTGGTCCCTGCACCTGCCTAAGCAGAAACTTTAGTTTGCTGAGTTATCTGGCTGGCCCCCTTTTTTTTTTTTGGCTTTTTGAGACAGGGTCTCACTGTGCAGTTCAGGCTGGCTTTGAGCTCACTTTTGTAGCCCAGGCTGGTCTCGAACTCACAGCGATCCTCCTGCCTCAGCCTCCCAAGTGCTGGGATTACAGGCGTGAGCCACCACGCCCGGCTGGCCCCTTTTTATTTTTCTTGTTACTTTCTTTCTTTCTTTTTTGTTTTAAGACCATGTTAATTTGGATGAAGTTTTGGAGTTGAAGCTGTTCATTTTGGTGTGTTCTTAGTTGGGATTTGATTCATGGAGAAGTGAAGTAAGCAAATAACATTTGCTTAGCTGAAAGAGGCGAAGGTTATTTTTTTCAAAAAAATGATTTATTTATTTTTCTTGTTTACAGAACTTTTGTTTGTTTATTTATTTATTTTTATGGCCGGCTCAGGGCTGGCGCAGCATGTAGTGCCAGGGATCGAATCGCAGTCCCTGCAGCTGCCCAAGCTTTCCCAAGCTGGGGCTTTAGACCACTGAGCCATCCTGCCAGGCCCAAGAGGCTAAGGTTGTGTCTTACTTTCTCTCATTGCTGAGATAAAATACCTGACACCCCGAAGTAAGCAAGGAAAGATTTATTTATTTATTTATTTATTTTTTTGTGGGACCAGGGTTCGAACTCACGACCTTGCACTTGCCCAGCAGGCACTTGTGCCTCGGAGCTATCTCCCCAGCCCCAAGCAAGGAAAGATTTACTTAGCTCTCCGTTTGAGGAGGTTTTGGTGTGCAGTGTGGCGGGGCACAGGGGCCACAGTTCAAGGCAGTCTCAATGCCATCTCAGAGCGCCCCAGAGGCAGGGCCAGCACAGCAGGCCCGGGGATCGAATCTTTAGCCCCTGTGTCTGCTTGTAGGTGCTTTGATCCACTGAGCTGTTTGACTGGCCCTTACCCAAATTTCTTGAGAAATTAATGTCTGTACTCTTTTTTTTTAAAAAAAAATTATTTATTTATTTATTTATTTATTTATTTATTTATTTATTTGGTACAGAGTCTCACTATGCAGCTCAGACTTGCAGTGATCCTCTTGTCTCAGCCTCCCCACCATTGGGATTACAGGCATGTGCCACCATGCTCAGCTTTGGTGGCTGGCATGGTGTGCCAGGGGTTCAGGGGCTGGCATGGCACATGATACCAGAGATTGAACCTAGGTCCTTGTGTTTGCCAGGCAGGAACTTAGACAACTGAGCTATCTGCCCAGCCTATACTCTCTGTTATATGTAATCACATAGTATTTTGCAGAATTACCCAATAGTTTCATGATAAATCAGGTTAAGATGGTGTTTGGTGTCCCTTACAGACTTAGCAAGGTTCTGCACCTAAACGCAATACAGAATCAATGGCTGTTGCATGCGGGACTGCTTCTTCTATCTCGCCAGAATCTGGTTGTAGGAATATATTAGTCACTTTCCTGTCACTGGGACAAAATACTTAACACCTGCAATTTGAAGTCAGGCAGAATTTTTTTGGCTCATGGTCTCGGTGTGCTCAGTGTGTGGCTGCTTAGTGGAAGAGTCTGGTGGGGGAAAGCTGTTTGATTGTGGTGGCCAGGACACCCAGAGGCAAGGGAGTGGCTCGGGACAGGAATCCTCCGGGTCATGTCCTAGTGACTGCCTCAACCAGGCCCCACACCCAAGCACATTTAGCCTTTAATCTCATGAATATGTAAGTTCACTGATGTGTACAGTGTCCACCCAGATCCACTCATCTGCCACACATATGAGACTGTTGGGGAACATCTTATGTTTTTATTTCCATCAAACCCCAAGCCTCATGCGTGCCATGGAAAGCTCTGTACATCCGAGCTACATGCCAGTATAGGGGGAATGCTAGATCTAAACCATAGATAACGAAGGTGAACCAAAAATAATTGTGGATCAGTTCAATTTATCTCTACTAGTATGAGCATTAATATACAAGATGGGATACTGTGATGATAATTTCCTTCTGTGGCCCCTTTGGTCATCTCACGGACCAGTGTGGAATTAAATGACTTAAATACATGGAAAAAAGAGTGTCTCCATGTTTACCCTTTGGCTGTCAGAGAACACACCTGGCGCCGGCATTCCTGGATGTGGAGAGGAGGGTTTCTATCCTCATTCGTTTTTAAGAAGTAGTGACTGGAAATGGAAAAATAGTGGACATCAGTGCCTCCCCAGTGCTTGGTCTTCAAGTTCTCAGCTCTGTGAACAGAGTGGTAGATAAGAGCCAGAGCCTCTGCTTCATGTCATCTGCCACAGATGAAAAGGTGATATCTGCAAAATGTCCCACCCAGAGTGGTAGAATTGTGACCTGAACTAAGTACCCAGATTGATTTCAGATGTAGTGCTCTGCCCTCCCAAGCACACTGGCTCAGAGGCTGGGAATCTGCAGAGAGGCTCCTCCCTTTGCCTTACCTCTTCCGGTGGGACCACTCACTGCCCTCCCGGGTGGGTGTTTGGGTTGCACTTCTGCTCCTGGACTGCCTGTCTGGACTTTCCTTGCCTGTTCTTCTAGTGACATGATCCTTATTGGCTACTCCAGGAAAGGAATATGATGTGCCTTAAGCCGCAGAAGTGTGTATGTAATCCCATGGGTAGGAGCTCTCTTGTTGTATTCAATCTCTGCTACTAATGAACAAAGTCTGTGGCTTTTCATGGGGGTGCATCTGATCAATCCATCCTGCATTTGATGTATTGAGAAAAGACTTCTCTTTAACAAATGGTGCTGGGAAAACCAGTTATCTACGTGCAGAAGATTAAATCTAGACCCATGTTTCTTACTGTGTACTAAAATCAAAACTGATCAAAGACCTACATATTAAAACTGAAACAATCTGCTGGAAGATAGAAAGGGTAAAACTTTTGAAGCCATAGACATAGGCAAGGACTTTGTGAATAGAAACTCAGTTTCACAAGAAATATCACCAAGAATCAACAAATGAAATTATATCAAATCAAAAAACTTGGGCATAGCAAAATAGCCAACAGACAACTACAGCACAGGAACTTTTTCTTCTCCCCGGATAGAAGTCTAATATCTAGAATATGTAAATAACTCAAAAACATTATAATCCACAATTTTAAAGACCCAGTCAAAAATGTGCAATTAAACTGAACACACACACACACACAATGACATCTTAGAAGTATATATGGCCAATAAATATATATTCATCATCTTTGGCCATGAGAAAAATGAAAATTGAAAACAATACTGAGATTCCATTTTATTCCAGAAAGTGGCTATCATTAAGAACACAAAAAAACAACAAAAGTTGACAAGACTGAAGGCCTGTTTTTACATTGTTGGTGGGAATATAAACTGTACAACTATGATTGGAATCAGTGTAGGCTGCTCAGACAGCTCAAGATGAAGTCGGTTGAACCAGCTATACCTAATTTGGGTATCTC
>PVJA010013470.1:0-49458 GCA_004027025.1 Myocastor coypus
GGATTAGCCTGGAGTCCCAGCCTCTGCAGCCAGGTACCAGAAAAGCACCTCTCCCTCCCCAGGGACAGATTTTAATTTTTTCTAAAACGAATGTCAACGCTTACCTTCTGTGTTTAATAGAGGTTCTTCCTACATCTCGACCTTGAATAAAAGTGAACCTTTACTAATGTTACTAACAACCTGTTTCAAACATTCAAGATTCTGCAGCTAGATATGAAGAATCGATATTTCTTGATCGGGAAACTGGTCAGGAAATATGGTAAGACAGAAAAGAAAATAAAAGCTCTACATTATTTTATAGTAATATGAGAAATAAAATTAAAATACAAAGTCTATGCCCAAGGTTCAGGCTTACTGTTACTGTCTGACTTTTACCTGCCATCAAACAGTGACTCAGTGGCCATGGCTAGAGGCAATAACAAGGCGGAGGGCAGGGAGGAAGTGCAGAAAGCTGCGATGGAATAAGCAAAAGGGAAGACAGAAGGTGGAGGACAGTTGAACTACACACCTCAAAGCATAAATCTGCATTGAAGTTACGTGAATGTTGAAGAAACCCATCAAATCAGTGCTTATTTGCTTAGGTATAGAAGCTAATGTCTGATCAATAAAGATGCAAAGGATCTGACAGGCTTTCTGAATTCCCAGAATTATTAATTGTATTTGTTTTCTATCTAGCTTCATTTGTTAACCATTAATTTAGTTCCTACTGTTTCTTAAACTAAGCCAGAAGCTGTTTCTATGTTATTGTGTTTGTCTTGTTTCTCTTGGTTTGAGGTGGAGTTTTGCCATGTAGCCCAAGCTGGACGTGAGCTTCAGATCCTCCTAGCTCAGGCTTCCAAGAGCTGGAATTACAGATGTGTATTGCTGTGCTCAGCTTGGAATTCTGGTGCAGTTGGGGAGATGCTGGGTACATAGGTACTTTCACTGTGATAAACAGGCACTCCTCTAAGATAAGTTAGAACAGAGATGTTTCCTAATTTAAAAAATGAATTCTCAGGGTCTGGAATATACCTCAATGATTGCCTAGTATATGTGAAACTGCAGCTTTGATCTTTAGGCGCCATGACAACAAAAAAGCCTTGCTTGACCTAAAGTTGTACATAACCAGGTACAGGAGAAGCTAGCAGTATGGAAGAAAAAATTCTTAGATCCTGACATTGCCCTTCTGGGACTGAGCAAATTATTAATAAGATTCATTATGAAACCAGTGTGGGGATGCACCCCTTTAAGTCCAGCACTGTGAGGGATACGTGTTCGAGCCAAGCCTGAACAACTTAGCAATTTAACAAGACCCTATCTCAAAACAAAACTTAAAGAATGGCCTGAAGGTATAGGTCAGTGTGATAGACGTGGACTCAGTCCATAGTAATAGACAGACAGATAGACAGACAGACAGACAGACAGACAGACAGACAGACAGACACACACACACACACACACACATTGTATATAAAATGCAGGTATTAAAATTAAAATGCAGACATTATACTTCGAGGTTCAACCACGGTCCCCTGGTGATCATCCTCATTCTATTCAGTCTTCACTCACTGACCCAATACTATTTTGCCATGCCTACATAAAATCATGGAAAATGATGAGTTGTAAGTACAAGATCACAGAAGGCTGTAACTGTAATACTATGAAATATATGCTTAGCTTTTCACAATATCCAGATATATGGCCTTTGAAAAAGAAAAATGTTGCTTATATTTTTCTCTTTTCATTTAAAGACTTTGACACCTAAATTTTAGCTTGTGGTGTTTGAAGTTATGCCTACCCTAGCTCTTATCTCCTAGATTTAAAGTTACTTTAGGCTTTTTACAAATCTTGTATCATGCTCAAAATTTGATGACAGAGCCTTTATAATAAATGTGTTCAATAATAGAAAGTTTTATAAGAAATTCTCACCTATGTATTGTCATTTCCCACTAGTGTCCTTGTTCCCTGCATGTACATTTATGTTATTCCCAGCCTCTGATCTCAGAACATTTCTGGAGAAGTCATTCTCTTGTCCTTCAGACATAAATCCACAAGATCCACAAGAAATTTGGCACTACAAAGCCTCCCTGTTCTTACGATCATTTGTTACCTCTTGCTATGATTTGAATATTTGTCCCCAGCATTCTAGCATTGGAAGGGACCTCCACAGTCACAGGTTGCTGGTATCAGAGGTGGTTAGGGGGGCAGTGATTGGACATGAAGGTCTGCCATCTAGGCTGGATCACTCTGCTCATGAGGAATGGGCGAGGAGGGAGAGGCTTTGTCGTGAGAGTGAGCTCTCAGGCACACTGTCTTGCTCCATGATGTTGTCTATTACATTATGAAGTGTCAAGAGGACGGTGACTGGATGCGAGTGGCTACCCCACCATGTTTGAGGACACTCCCACCTCTGGAACCCCAAGCTAAGTAAATATTTACTCCTTGTAAACTACATGGCCTCAGAAAAGCAGTTAGAGCAACAGAGAATGAACAAGCCACCTCCTGTCTGAGCCCTTGGGTTGCCTTTGCGTCCCACATGCCCCGGCATGCCTTTGCCTCTCCTGGTCCCAGCTGACTGGTCTCTAGGTCTCCTTCGACTTAGCCATCGACCTTGGGGCCAGAACCTTTGTCTGGCTTTTGTTTTTCTGAACTAGTATCAGTCTTCATGTATCAATATTTGTTTCCAAGCATTTCTCACTTTGGGTGCTTATGTGTTGTGGAAAATATAGTCATATTTCCCAAATTATTAACTTGCTTTGATTCTTTCAAATTTTGTAAGGTCTCACTTTGTCCGTGAAACACTTTTACTGTGTCCTTTGTCCGTTTGGGGTGATTCATCAATGGAATGTCCCTGTTTTTCCTTGCTTGAGTATCAGAGTCTAGTGTAAGCTCACTGGGAATTTTCATAACTTCTTGTCAACTCTGAGGTTGCAGAAGCACTGGGTTCACTTCCTCATTTCAGTAACTGTGGAACTGACCCAGAGAAAGAACCAAATTTAGAGGGTCTGTCAGAATGGTTTCTAATCAGCACGATGAATGACACTGTTCCCCCTTTAGAAAGGCTTAATTCATCACCTCTAGCCCCCAGCATGCCTTTCCTTGAAGTCAACAGAGCTCCCAAACAGGCTTTCCCCTTTCACCCCTCTTTCCTCTCCATGGACACATCACCAACATTTTAGATCCTCTTAGCACTTTTATGAGTCCATGATGTCTTTGGCTGAAGGTCACATTAACATACTAACAATGGTTTAGTGGCGTTCCCTGCCAAGGAGAGTTTGAAAAAGAAACACACAATTTTAACTGGAGAATGAATACAAACAGCAGTGGGCTCCTTTCAAGCAGGGGCATTTTGTGCATAAGAGCGACATAGGTGGTGAATGAGTGTCAGGGGTTCAGTGCCTTCCATGCCATCTAGCCTTCTGGATGTGGCCTGCTATTTCCTAGAACTCACACAATCACCATGTATGTAAGAATCTCCTTGCCCTGTACTTGTGTAGACAGAGCTCCTCAACCACTCTATAACTACCCTGGAGTAAGATGCATCCTCTCTCCTTCATATAAGCCTGTTCTCTTCTACAGAAAAAAATGCTCACACAAATAAATATACCTGAGGATCTTTAGCATGATTTGTCATTGTGTCTACAAACCCCAATGGGCGCTGACCCAGAAACATTTGAGGCAGTAACATGTAGCCAGAAGACAGCTTCAGCGCCTCAACCTTGCGAATACTCATGTATGCCTGGTTTGGCTGGCTCAAGATCAACCTCGAAGTTGAAAGCATATTTGGGACTTTTTATTGATTATGTAGAGACACAAACCTTTTTTGAGCTCATTATACACACATGAATTCTATCATGACAAGCACAGTTAACCAGCCATTTGGGATTCTAACAAAATTATGTAAAAACACAGAAATGTTCTGAGCTCATTTGATGCGTGAGTTCTATCGTAAAGCCAAACCTTAAGGTCAGTGGTCCCAAAGGGAGGTCTACTGAAGTATGAGGAGGGCAACAGTAAAAACAAATACAACACTGAACACAATCTGTTTAAAACACACTCTTGAGAATGCTTTGTGTTGTCTACAATATATTTGCCAGCAGCATCGTTATTAATTTATAAACGAAAGATGTAGATCTATTCTGGTACATGCTAATTTTAAATTTTCAATTGGAAAGAAAGTAAAGTGAAATAAGGTGAGCAGCTCCTAAGTAGGTGCTGTCCTGGTCTGATTCTCCCGCCCCACCCCCAGCCCAGTCATTATGATGCCCGTGATCCTCACCTTACCACCCTCTAGATGTGGGAGAATTTTAAATATCCTCTGTTCTACATCATCAGAACGCTGTAGTTTTACTTTCAATATGTGTGAAACAGGTATACGTATACAGTCAGTGGCGAACAAGCAGCCTGCCTGTCGGGACAGGCCCCGGGGTGGCATTCTGTGTGCTTGCTGGTCAGTGACTGGCCTGACTTGTGGCCCAGCACCGTTGTGACTCGACAGCCCCGCGGCTCTCGCAGTTTCCTGTTTTCATCACTCTGTAATGAGCAGAGCTCTTGGCAAACCGCATCTCACACCTTAACTTTTCAGCCCTTTCCCTACTTCTTACTTGAGTGCAGCTGATGGCAACAGCATGGTGACTCATGGGACCAACTTCCTGCAGGCAGTCATTTTCCCACGGTGTGCAGTGATTTATGCTTGGATGGGGTAGAGAATGTTGACTTGCCTTTTTCCGTGTGGCCTTTCTGCTGACAGAGGGCTAGCTCGAAGTACTTCATCTCCATTTCAAGGCCGCCTAATATGTGTGAAAGCATTTTAATTTTTCAAGGCACAGGCCCCTTCAGTGCATATTGCCTTGCAATGAACTAGAATATGAAAAAGAAAAACGTGACTTTGAAATTCCCTTCCTTAACTTGGCGTGTGAGGTCTATGTGTGCCTCTCAAAGTGAAGAACTGCAGAGGCTCTGCGGCAACCCCATTTTATAGATGACCCAGTAGGGCCTCAGTGATGTCATGTGAGTTACCCATTTCTACAGAACTGGCTAGGGACAGATGGGTGAAGGCTAAAATTGTCCAGCCTTAGGCTATTATTTTATCTGACTTGCATGGTATCTCAGGGAAAATCTAGGCTAAGGAAGTTTGTGACTTGCCTAGTGAGTCACAGGAATGTGACAGAAGAGGGACAATGTGCTAACCCCACTGGTACCCCATAGGGCTGCTTCTTGGCCCTGGAATTGCATGAGGTTGACTGATTTCATTGCTGGGAATGTAGCTTCTCAACCTTATATGTGAGAACGAGGCTGATCATGGTTGCTTTGTAATCTGCTGGGACAATAAGAATTAAAACATACATAGCTCCTGGCACACAGTAGGTGCTCAGGAAATAGAAGCTCTAAGTGCTACCAGAGGGTCATAGGCACCCGTCTGTGCTCCCTAAGGCTAAGGGTCCCTTTGAGAGCAGCCCTTGTTTTCCTTCCTTCTATTTCAGGGTTCTGCTTCCTTAGAGTCACAGAGGTACAGTTCACTTTCTTAGGTCACGGGTGATTTACGTCTGAACTGTCTCATTTCCCTGAAAGCTGTTCACAGGCCGCGAGCTTGGTGCGGAAGTTGATATGAAACCTCCCAGGCCAGGGAAGTCCCCTCCTGGGGCAGCGTTGTTTTTCCTTGGTGGAGTTCCCTTCTCTTTCAGGTTGCGAGGAAAACCCCTGTGCTGCTAGGGGCACTGGCCGCCTGGCATGCGAGGGCTGTTGGGCAGGGGCGGGTGAGGTTCCTGGTGCCCCTCCAGGTAGCTTCTGCCTCTGTTCTTCCACACGCTACAGCTCCCCTGAAGTTATTTGGTCCTCTCCCGTTGGCCTTTCCCTATCACCTTTCTTCTCGCCCACGGAAATTTAGTGGCTTCTGTGGTCCTTAGAGAAGCACAGGGCTTTGCATTTTCTGTCTTCACTTCCTGCATATTTCCCAGGGATTTCCTAACAGCTTCATGGCTTGCAGTTGGTCTCCATCCCTGCCCCAAATGGGGAATTCCCCCTTTCATACACATTCTTTTTAAGTTACAAAATGTACACTGTATTGTCCAGTCAATAAAAAAGTTGTTCCAGTCATTTTTGGTAATATTTTTCTGTAATTCAAATGCTACGTATATACAATATCATGATAAGAATACAGTCTGCTTCATTAGGTAGGCTATTTCTTTAATCAAAAGCTGTGTGTGTGTGTATGTGTGTGTGTGTATACACGCGTGTGTGAACATGCGTCTGTGTGCATTTCATGCTCTACTGATTAGATATTTTGTCACAAGGGAATTTCCCACTTGGAGATAGATTGCAATATAAATGACCAATCAGCAGAACAGCTTTAAAATACACAAATTTCTTCTAAATGTCTTGAAAATACTTTAATAGCAATTTAAAAAAGAGGCAATATATCCTCTTTTATTGCAATGAGTAGTTTTGTCAGTGCTCTCTGTCTCTCTCTCTTCCTTCTCCTCTCCTGCCCCTCCCTCTCTGCTACCCTCTCTCCCTGCCCCGCCCTCCTACTCAGGATTTCCGAGCTGGAAGTGTGTGTCTCCACACCCATCTTGACTTTATTTTGGCATGTCAACTTTCATTTTTGATTCATGTGCCTTAGGAAGAGGCATTCAAAGATTTTACTTTAGAAAAATGAAACCACATATTGCCTCGAATTTGGTGCAGTGGATCCAAGGGCTTTTCAGATTTTGAATGTGCTGTCCTCTCTAGACTGTAGTGAATTAAGTAGCTATGGAAACAACATCCTTTTCCGTGGCATAGCCCCCCGTGAAGGCCCACTGTGGGAGCTTCTCTTTACTTAGGGATGATGGAGAAAGCTTGTAGCATGCTTCCCCTCATTTATTCTACAAGTATTTACTGAGTGTCCACTAGGCTTGGAGTGTTACCGTGCTACTGGCACAGTGTGGCACAGGATGAACAGTAACTTTTCAAGAAGAAAATGTCATGGAGGAAATTTTTATGGTGGTTTTGTAACTGTGCAATTTCTCAGGACCAATCAGAGAGGGAAATGAATCCCTGTTACTATTTTCCCCAATATAAGAAGTGGAGGTGGAGGCAATAAAATAAAATGAAATGTGTGTAGTCCTGGTGGTGAGCTTGGTTTGGGGACAGCTGAAGCTAAGGCCTTTAGGTGAGTTGCATGAAATTGAATCAATAACCTTGGCCTGGCTATTTCAGTATGTAGAGAAGTAGTCTGGTGATTCTGGTTTCTTGTGGGGAGCATTTAAATTGAATTAACTAGATTGAGTCTCACTAAAAGGAAGAGAAAGACAATACTAAGAGTTTTATATGAAAACTGAAATTCATCGTTTATGTAACTAAAAAGTCCCAGGCTAACTTTGGCTTCAACTTGAGTTGAAATTTAAGTCTTTCAGCAAAAGTGGATTTTATCTTTGACTCAATTTTTACTTAGCTTCTTCCTTGTTGGCTTCTATTTTTAGATGGACTTCCTCATATGGCCTCAGAGATGACCATCTGCAGTTTGTGGCTCTCCCTAACGAAAAGTGTAGGCCTTTTAAACTGTGCTTGGCCCAGCTAGGCCCAGGCTGTTCTGGGGGGCAAGATTATCCCAATTCAAATCCTATCGCTACCACAGCAAAGTGCTACTTCTCTGACAAGCAGGCAAGTAGAAGGAAGAAGGACCTCTGCAGGTCCCGCTGAGAGTCTGGTAAAGGGTTAGCTGTGTCTCTAAAGTGCTCTAAAGCCCACCAGGATGCTGTCCACGAAGTTACAGATCCCTACCTTAGAGTTGCACAGAGCCCCACTCAACAAATCTAAAGTGTGAACTAACAAAGCAAAAATGAGAACTTCGGGAGCATGACGTCTCCTGCACCACTTGTACAGCTGAGAACACTATAAGCCTTTAGTACATTTGCTGAACCAACTGATGAACCAGTGCCCATACATTTACATACACTCTGTTTTTCTGCTATTCTGATATTACATATTTTTTAATAGTACTGGCAATTAAATCCAGGAGCACTCTACCATGGAGGTATATAACTTTACCATTTTTTTTTTTCTTTTGAGACAGAGTCTCACTAAGTTGTCTAGGAAGGATTCTCAAGCTTGTGAACCTCCTGCCTCAGCTTTCCTCATTTTTTCTCTTAGTGTTATCTTATTTTATCCCCATGCATTGTTTTGGGGATAAGAAAACTGAAGCCAAGCTAAGAAGAAAGCAAGCTGAAAACACAATTAAAAAGTATGGGATGGAAAAGAGGGGACAGCAGACACGACATTCAGAGAAGAGGCTACACCAAGCAGCTGTCTGGTGTCAGGATCGGTGGAGGATTTGCAACATGGTTTAACTGGCTAGAGTTCACAACCACAGCCAGGGAGGCACTGGCCTCTAAAATCTCCACAAACCACATTGTGGATGTCCGTCCTTATACTCATTACTGCCAAAACTCACTTCTTATTTTCTCTCCATCAGAGCTTCTTCAAGTACCTCTTAGGTTGTCATTTTTATCTTAGAGCTTGCATCAAACTAAAACATTTTTGTTGTAGTTGCCTTTTTGACATAGTCAACCATTATTGCATTCAATAATGTAGCAACCCCACAGATAGTCACAGCTGTGAAGGATCCCAGAGCGGTCACTTTACATTCCTGAGAGCAGAAGGGAGACTAGGCCAGTTGCCAAGAGCCAGCCAACTGAGCAGTTCAGGGAGGAGAGGTCCCAGCCTGTGTGCCACCTTAGTACTGGCTCAGCGAAAGAAAAGGGTTGAAAGAGTCGCCATGGAGTGAAACAAATTTGGCACATTTTCGAGAACATGTATTTAAAAAGGGCTTTTCGCTGTCTTCTCTTGCTTTAGGGTCCAGGTGAATTGATGTCCAGGCAGGCAGTAGGAGAACTGACATAAAAGATATTGTGCTGCTCAAGCCTGAAACAGAAGACTGAAATATCCAGCTTTAACTTTTAGCAAATTGTCTAGCATAAGAGCCCTGAAAAACTTTAATAAGCAACTTTTGGTTGGACAACATATGACTGACATTCTGGTTATTGCTGGTGATCTGAATCCAGCGGTCTGTGCCAGATGCTGACAGCACATGGGTTTGACCCAGCTCTCATCGACCTGAAACACTTGGTTGTATTTCTTAAGGACTGCTGACTGTGTCCCAATAGGAGAACATAGCTTACTTCCTTCTTTTAATAATTTTGATGAGGATGAATTAAGCCTCTTTTTCTCTTAATTTTTGCCTAATGAAGAACATTGTCTTTTCCTCCATGTATAAATGTGTGCATATTTTTTCTTCATTTGTGTCCTGGTGATGAAATTCAGGGTTGAGGCATTCTTGGACCACTGAGCTACATGCCCAGCCACTTATGGGTATAGTCTTATTAACTAGTATTGTTTAGGCTTTTAATAAAGCAGATATTGTGACACAATGTATATTTGAAATAAAGACTTGGGCTGCAGATCTGCCTAATGACAAAGCATGTGCCCAGCACAATCAAGTCCAGTTCAGCTTTTAGTGCAAAATGATACATGTGGCCTGGCATGGTGGCACATGACTACAATCCTTGTGTTTAAGAGGCTGAGCCCAGAGGATCCCTGTGAACTTGAGGCCAGTGTGGGCTACATAGTGAGCTCAAGGTCAGCTTGAACTACATAATGAAACCCCTGCCTGTCTCAACAATATGTAAAATAATTACATTAAATAAATGAAGAAATAAAAATATGGAAAGGAAAATTTTTTTCTTTGTTAGTGATATGTGCTTACAGTACAGTGGTAGATATGGAAGATTATCTTGGAATTGTTGATTGGCCCCAGGTAGTCATGAGTTCCTACATAGGGGAGCCAGGAGACTGGAATGAGCAGTAGGAAGTCAGATGATGGGGAGAAGGCAGAGTGATGCACTTTGAAGATGAGCCAGGAGCCAAGGAACGCAGGCAGCCCCTAGGAGGTAGTAAAGGACTTTAGAGGTTGAGAGGGGAGGATTACTTAGAGACTAGACTTGTGTAACACAGTGAAAGCAGAGAAAGAGAGAGAGAGAGAGAGAGAGAGAGAGAGAGAGAGAGAGAGAGAGAGACCTGTGAATCTAACACTCTGTGACTGAAACAGGAGGCTTATCACTGTGAGTTCAAAGCCAACTGGAACATCATACCAAGACCTTGTTCCAGAAAGAAAGAAGGAAAGGAAGAAAGAAAGAAAGAAAGAAAGAAAGAAAGAAAGAAAGAAAGATTATTCCCTCCGAAACCTATGATTAAATTTAAAATGGGCGCACACCTGTAATCCCAGCACTCGGGAGGCTGAGGGAGGAGGATCGGTGTGAGTTCAAGACCAGCCTGGGCTATAAAAGTGAGCTCAAGGCCAGCCTGAACTGCATAGTGAGACCCTGCCTCAAAAAGACAATAAATAAATAAATAAATAAATAAATAAATAAATAAATAAATAAATATAAAATGGCCCCCAAGGCCTCATGTGTTTGGCAGGTGACTGAATTATGGGGCATCACTGCTAAGTTCCTATTCTGATTCAAGCCTGGTTCAGAGAGGAGGGTCACTGGAGGTGTGAGCTGGAAGGGTGCACCTCTTCCTGGCTTCATCCCTTACTCATGTTGTCCTGGCCACCGTGACTTGAGTGGCTTTCTCGGGCCAGACCCTTCCACCACGCCTTCCTGCCTTGGGGCCCAGGATCATAGATAGAAAGCAGAAGCCAGAAATAAAACATCCTCCTTCAAAGTGTCATCCCAGCGACACGAATATGTCTGAGACGTATGCCCTTTGACCCAGGTCAGAAGATTCCAATGTATATGTAATCTGGTAAATTAACATTTATTTATTTTTCTAGTAAGCAGTGTAAAGATGATTAACCTAATGAATTGCTTACCCAAATTCTGGAATATTTTCTTATTTATTCTCTTAAATATATATATGATTCTAGATTTAGTAGTGAAATACAGGAGACCACAGACAGGTCAGGGAAACAAGCGTGCTTGCTGGTGGCTTGTGTTTGGTGGGAGAGGCTGGAGTATGATGTAGTAACAAAAAGCTCCCCATCTTTCAGTGACGGAGCTGCCTTCTCCTCCTCCCTGCAGGGTCTGCTGAACACCTGGGCGGTTGCCAGTGCCAGCACCGTGTTTGTGCTGGCTTGAGGTTGCATCTCCTGCCGACACGTGCTTCCGGGTGGCTGAGGCTGGCAGGTGAGCGCAGCCATGAAGCGCTCCCTTCAGGAGGGCTCAGCCACATTACTGTCTTTTACTGCAAGAAACGTGGCTGAATCTAATTTCTTTTCTTTTTTCTTTTTTTTTTTTTTTTAAAAAAGGTTATATGTTTTTGTAGAGTCTCACTACACAGCTCAGATTCACAGTGCTCCTCCTGTATTCAGTCTCCCCAGTGGTGGAATTCCAGGTGTGTACTACCACATCCAGACCTGGTCCCGGCGCAGTGCATCCAGGGATGGGGTCAGCTCAGCATGTAGTACCAGGGATCGAACTCCGATCCCTGTGCTTGCCTAAGCAGGCACTTAGTCCATTGAGCTATCTTGCCAGCCTGCTAGCCTTTAGTCTCGAAATCTAATTTCAAGGAAGTGAAAATGGAATATTCCCTTATCCTGAAGGAGAACATTAGGAAAACTGACAAGTAGCCCATTTGCTTTCTCCGTGACTTCAAAGGCTCAGCTGGAGGAGTATTTTAAATAACTCTGGAATATACACCTATTTCTCAACATGCACGGTCATATTTCAACACTTAAGTCTAAGGTATCCCTCTTATTTGTTAAAAATGTTTGAAAATCCTGCATTCTCTCAGTGTTGTGGTAGACTTAGACTTCAGAAGACCAGTTTGTACTGAGACAATTATTATGATTAACGAGATAAAGTGATATTTAACACTGCATTCTTGCTTTTAAAGGGCTTACAAAATCACTGATGGAAAAGAATACAAAAAGAATGTAAGTAAGTTAATTACAATGAAAGAGCTCACGTGCTGCTGAGCTAAGTGTATCAACATTTGTAAAGAAATGGAAAATCATATCTAATTACTTCGTTGTACTTACCTTCAATGAGAAAGCCTTTGGCATCTAGCGGCTTTGCAGGCATTCCATGGTGATTTAATATCAATTAATATCCATTTAGGAGCGGAGTGCTGACAGGAAGTTTCTAAACTCACAGGCTTGACATTTTGCAGTGTGATTGGGCAGACATGAAACGGCTTTGCGGGTTGCTGTTCAAAGCAGCTGAGAAAGACGTGGAGCGGGCGTGACCCCTTTGCCAAGAAAGACGTCCAATCCTCGGAACTTCAGTTGCTGATTTTCTAGAAAAGAAGCCAGACGCAGACAAGCCAGCGTTTTAATCCACGTGCTGCATCCTGCGGCTCAGTTCCCTAACTGTGTAGAGGGGTTGACCCGCTGCTCTTGGTGCGGTACGAGTGCTGCTGGTGACCCCAGTGGGAGTGTAGAGACACTCTCAGAGTGACACCCCAAAGTGGGCAGTGTCTGTGTAACTCCTCCACAGGACTCCTGGATACACCAGCACCACACTCCCAGGGAGTAGGTTTTAGGTTTCACTAGGCTCAGGAAGCTGCAGGGTCCTGCATTGCTTATGTTATTAATAAGATTATTATGTTATTATTATTGTTGTTATTATCTAAAGAGAATACAAAATAGTGAAAGAAAAACAAAACATTAGAAATGACACAAAACTTCACTAAACAAAACAATCTGGTTCCACAATTGTTGCTGATGTTGCTGGATTTTTAAAAACACTGATTATAATTTCTCTCTTTTCAGTACTGGAGGTTGAACCCAGGGACCTCACACTGAGCCACAATCTCAAGCCTTCCCTTTTTAATTTTGAGATAGAGTCTCAATAAGTCACAATTTAGTCCAGGCTGGAGTTGAACATCCGGTATTTCTGCCTCAATCCTCCAGAGTGCAGGGGTGACAGGCACACACCAGCACACCCACCTTACAGTTCTCTTATATGTATATATAACAAAATGTAGAAATGTAAAGCTTACACAGTATTAACTAAACGACATGCATTTGTTTTATACAAGATAAAATTTATGAAACTATATATTAATAAGAGATGTTATTAAACTGACGTGGGAACACATGCTTGTAAAACCAGCACTCAGGAGGCTGAAGCAGGACAATTACTTGGAGTTGGAGGTCGGCTTGGATGACACAGTGAGTTCAAGGCCAGCCTTGACCCCATTTCTAAAAATACCAAAGAAAGGGGGGAGAAACAGAGAGAGAGAGAGCGAGCGAGCGAGAGAGAGAGAGAGAGAGAGAGAGAGAGAGAGAGAGAGACAGAGAGAGGAGAGAGAGGAGAGAGAGATGAGAGAGAGAGACAGAGAGGGAGAATTATTTTATGCTGTTAGTGTATTAAGGAGATTCTACCTTCTTTCCATGAACTATTTTACTTACACATTGTTATACCTTGGGCCAGGGAGATACTTCAGAAGAATAAGTGTCTGCCTGGCAAGTGCTAGGTCCTAAGTTTGATCCCCAGTACAAAAACAAAACAAAACAACAACAACAAAAAAATAAAACAAAGCATCATTACATCTCATATGAAGAAGACAAAAGAACTGCCTGCCTGCCTGCCTGCCTGCCTGCGACAACATGGACACTGGGGATGTTGAGGTCGGTCCCCTGCCCCCGCACCCCCTGGTGTCTCACACTCATGTCCTCTACTTCTGACACTACTGTCTAAGGGCTGGGTATGATTTCTTCTTCTAGAGATCAAGAATCTAAAATCTGGAGAAGTGAGACTGGCCCAGGGTACCCAGCTCCTCTGTCTCCCATCTACTATGCATACGCTGTGCTTAGGACATGTTACCAGGTTCTTTTAGTGACTTGTGGAAAGGCTGTGCTCCAGATGAAGGGGAAGATAATTAGAAAACAGGGACATCAGTGGCCTATCTCAGCTGACACAGCTCACAGGATGAGAGTGCTTGGATTTAAATTCCAGTCTTCTTTCTCGAGTCCCATGTGTAAAGGCTCACACTGCAGAGATACCTAGGAGTCGGTGGGATCCAAGGTTCCGTGCCCTAAGAGCATGTAACAGAGCTGCAGCTGCGCTGACAGCTTAGTTTCAAGGTTAGGCTTGGAAACTTGGTGATGCCCAAGCTACCTTCACTTTTCTAGGGTCTGACTGCTAGACTGGAGGTGCCTTGCTCGCAAAGCTGTGCTGAAGAAACGCTCTTGCTTATGGGCTTGCTTTGTGCCTCCTCTGCCAAGCTATCCAGTACTCCCAGAACACACTCAGCAGTTAGAATCTGCATTTCTGATCAGAGCAGTCCGCCTAAAAGGCCTTTAAATACCCTGTAGTGGGGATACTGTTTAAGGAAGGTAGTTTATTTTCTCAGAAAGAAGTCCACGTGTCATATAGGCTTTGACACCTGAGACCTTTAGTTTTAATTGGCTTTTTGGAAGCATTCTCCTCCATCTTCCTGGGGTTGTTGGTGAATTTTCTGCATCCCAGCCAGTAACTTTGAAAGCACAGATTGTGGAGGTTAGAATCAGCCAGTCACCAAATGTATTTCTCCCTTACCTAGCGTAGTAGGTGCTTGGACAGGAGTCAAACTGAGAGTCCTCATGAATTTAATGAAAGCTCCAGATGGTTTTAGCAGGCAAATAAGAAACGAATTCCCTTTAAAGTGAAGCCTGCCAAGAATAAAGTCTGAATGACCATCATTACTGTGTATTTAATGTGTATAGAAAAACTCTTTGCAACCTTCCAGAATGTGCCAGAAGTTCAGGATGTACATTATTACTGGCTTCATCTGAGACTAGTCATAAGTCAAAGAAAAGAGGAGAGGAGGGGGATTTAGAGAAGAGGTTTCTAGAGTCCGGTGCTCCACGGAACTGTTAATTGTAGGAATCTGGTACCGCCGGACAGTGAAGCACTCATCTCACTCCCTGCTCTACCTCACTTCCTCAGCAGGTCACCTTCTCCATGGTTGTTAAACCAATCAACAAGGATGCAAAAGGGGGAAAAATTCTTGCTTTCAATAGCAACATGGTAGGAAATGGTTTTCTCTTCAGTATATCTTACTCACTCTGGGAAAGTAATTTCATGTAATTCAAGACACTCATCTAGAAATTAGCTCTGTGTCTTTCATGGTGAGTACTGGGCTGGGCGCTAGGGATTCAGATTGGAGCATGAAGGAGGATCTCTGCCCACAGGGCCTGCTAATGGGAGACCAGCAGCATAAGATACTCATGGTGTCACAGCATGAAGAGCGCCACCAAAGGGAGACTATGTGTTCTCTGGGAGTGTTGATGGGGCATCTAATGCCCAAGCTGCCCTGAGGGCCCACAAAAGACTTCAAGGAAGAGACGGAGCTTCAAATGATAAACAAACAGAGGTACAGCAAGCTGTGGGCAAGACTGAAAGGGCGGAGTCACAGGCTGAGGCAACAGCATAAGCCAAGACTCAAAAATAGTGGCTTTTGGTACAATGATGCACGAAGATGTTTAGATGGCTTGGAGGAAGGCTGGTGTCGGGTGGCAAGGATGATGTCGCCCTGTTGCCTGAATTATCACTCTGGCTTTAGCATTCAATGAGTGGAAGGATTACAGCTATCTATGTGTAGAGCCACCAGCAAGAACAGGTGCTGGTGCCTGCGCTGGTCTCCTAACTGCAGACCTAAAAGCACATATGGAAGAGGCAGTGCCACGAGCCACCGAGGCCCAGCAGTGAGCTGGGCCAAGAGTTTCCGCAGCTGTCCTCACAGTGCTCTCATCTTCCAAGGTCAGGAGCACGGGAAAAAGTAGGTTTGGAGAGGGCAGGTGCCAGCTCTGCCGTGACACCATGGAAGACATCCAGCAGGCAACTGGTTATTTGTGTCTGTCCTTCAGAGGAGGGCTAGTCTGGAGGTAGAAGATTGGCAGTGCTGTGGATGCACCGTAGTGCATGGTGTGATATTGGTGCTGTGGGAGGGACACTGGGCCTGTGCCTCGCCTGTCAGCCGCCAGCAGTGGGCCACAAGCAGCAAGCATGAAAGAGATGGAAAACAAGAGAAAAGCCTGCAAGCTCTTGTACGAGGAGGTAGAACCTAGGGAAAAAAATGCGGAAATAAATATAGAGCATTATTTAAAATACGGTATATTTTACTATAAGAAATCAGGCTAGTAAGGTGCCAGCCTGCCCCTGGGGTGCACTGAGACGGTTATTGAGACTGGGCATGGTGGTACTTGGGGGGCTGAAAACAGGAGGATCACTGGGAGTCTGATCTGTGTAGTGAGACCCTGTCAACCACATAATTCATATATATATATATATATATATATATATATATAATATACATATCATATATCATATATCATATATATATCATATACATATCATATATCACATATATCCTATATCATATATATCATCACATATACATCATATATATCATATACCTAATATATCTATATATATATCATATATCTATATATATCATATACCATATATCATTACATATATATATGATATATATGTGATATATATATATATATATATATATATATATATATATATATATCAATTACATTCAGCCTGAATTATATTCAGGCTAAGCCATGGGGATTCAAAATAGAGACTTCTGGAAAGGCATAGGCTTTTTCATGGAAATGAAGAGACTTAATTATCCATAGGAGGTGGGCATTTTGGGGTGTGTGTGCACATGTGGGCACACGTGTTTATGTGTGTATTGGGGCAGTTAGGGCGTAGGAAAAGAAACAGAGCTGGGGGCAGATACTATTCAGGTTCACTTACTTTGGGCACATATGGCACATATGCAGCATCTAGTTGTTTAACACACACATGTTTAGAACCTGAGTATGGAGCCTTCTTCCCTGGTCAGTGAAGGATGGATAAGAAATATATCTTGTGTCCATTCATTCCCTTCAGGGTCATAATATGTTTATGGAAATAAAATTCACAATTGTCACTGCTTGTAAAGATAGTAGACGGTGAACAATTTTATGAAAATAAGGTCTACAAGAATTTAGAGGAAAGCTATACTTATTTTCACCAAGAAAATCACTATGTAGGCCAAACACAAGACTCAGGGCTAGGCATCTAGTTCAGTGCACAGACCCAACTTCTGCATGCTTAGAAATGTTAGAAACCTATATCCAAGGAAGATAGGATCTCAGTCTTGTTCTCCAGTGTGCCTTTCCCTGAACTCACTGGGGTCATTCCCTGTCCTTTCAGAAGTGCTTTTCTGGCTTCTCAAAGCAACACTCATCCAGAGCGGGAACAATTACTTTTTGTCTCTCATTAGTAACAGAATCAACAGCTCAGAAAGGAAAAGCCAGCAGTGACTTTTCAGTGGCTTTGTCAGCCCCCCAAGTTGTTCTGAGAAATCCCCAAATTTCTTGCCCAAAGTTCAATGCACAAGTTCCTCCTTGTCCTGCAGTATGCTCAGAACACTTTTAAAGCTCATAGAAAATACAGAGAACTTGTGGGTTTTGTTGCTTGGCAACTAAGAGCTGACCTGTTCAAATAAGAAATCTCCATTCGTTTTACAATGTAATGCCTGTTAGTTTCTTTTCTAGGAGGGAAAATAAAGTTACTACCATCTCAGTGCCCATTGTTTCAAAATTTCACACTAACTAGGCTGGCTTTCCTGCTTTTCCGTTGTTGTCATGCAAAGTGGACACCTCAGGGACAACAGGTCTCCAGGTAGGACAGCAGGCTTAGCTAGTATTTCCAGGAATGCCACAAGAAAGCCAAGCAAATACTTAGAGGAGTGGAAGAATTTTATCAGTGACCTAGCAAAGCTTTCTTGCCTGCAAGGAGAGAGACCTTTGGAGACACAGACACCAGACAGCATTATCATCCAGAGATTACTGGAGCGAACGTTGCCTCTGGTCTGCTTCTGGGAGAGGCCCAGCCCACCTCACTGCTGTGGCCCTCACCTCAGGGCTTGCCCCCAACTCCCGCACTAAAGCAGGAAAAGCATCAGTGTGGCATTTGTGTCCCTCAAGTTGCATTTTGGGACTAGTGCTCTGCAGCGAGTGAAAGAATGATGAAGAGAGAACAGAATATTTGACCTGACTCCTTGGAGGAAGTGGAACAGACAATGCCTTTCTTCACAAATTAGAGTTGGTTAAAGGCTGACTTTGGGGTCACTCAGAACTCCAAGGAATATTAGGCATGCTGGCACTTCTGGAATCCAGGGAATGTCTTACTCTGTCTCCACTCCCACGCGAGTGTTGTTGTAAAAAGCTTGGGATCCTGCAGTCACATTGCACAGAAGTGAGTCAGTCTTTCCACTGGGGCAAAGTGCTCAAACCAATCCTAGATTACTAGCTCATAACCACTGATTAAGGCTCGTTCTTCAGGAGGTTACAAAACGGAGGGGTTAAAATAAGGACATTGTCATTTTGGCATTATACACTGGACAAACAAATGTTGTATAATGACTTTATTGAGGTCATGATATTTATTTTATCATGAACTCCTAGGAAATTCAAGAGAATGTACTATTATAATATCAGCATAGGTGTCGGAGTGCTGCATTCTTTCTTGTTGTATTCACTGGTATACCTGCAACTATCTAGTCATGACTTGAGCGCATGATGATTGGGAAATAAATGTTTGTTGAATAAATGTCTTAAGTAAGTACACCAGTTGGGATACATAGTATAAAACTTTTTCTGAAGCTTCATTAAATTAAATTCTCACTCTAGTTAATGGAATTTTTAGGCAGGGGTTTAGATCACACCATTTTAAAATAATACATTTTACACTATTTAATATTGGCTGTGAAATTTTCTTATGTTCTATCTATTCAACAAAATGTTACCTGTGGATCTTCTTCATTGCAAGAGCCAACCCCTCTTTGCAGATCTTTTTCTCAAGCCCGTCCACTTGGGATGTTCCATGGTTCTCCCAAGAACATGTCGCTGTATTCACTTTCCTTCTTGCTGAGCCACAACGCCTGACACCCACAACTTGAAGAGAGGTTTATGTTGGCTCACAGCTTCAGTGGTTGACTCAGAGCCAGCCAGCTCCAAGGCACAAATGGGCTGGTGCGGAGGGAAAGCTTCTCATGTGTGGCCATTGGGAAGCACAGAGCAACACGAGGTCCTAGGTGGGGAGATGAGCTCTTCTTGTCGCCCTCCCCAGGGACCCAGTCTCAACCAGACCCTGCCTGCTAGCCACACAGTCAGCATGTTCAATATAGCACCCATTCCACCCAATCACAGGAGAGCTTTGGCAGACAGCCAAAGGCACGCTCTGTGGCCTACTTTTACCTTTAGAAAAGGCTTCAGCAATTCTGGTAAGGCTATAGAACTGATCTTTAGTGCTTTGCGGAGGCAGTCATCACCCTTAGGAAAAATGCTTATTGTTGGCCTCTGAAAGTCATAGCTGGTTATCTGCTCAGACAATTTGTTAACAATGAGTACGTAATATGTATTAATAATTAACCAGGCACTGAACTAGCACTATCCTAGTGGCAATTTCAGTATAGGCAAGGCAAGCAGAAAAAACTGAACTAGTGATTAAACTTTTTAGAAAATAGGGTCAAGGAAATAGCTCAGCAGTCTGAGGGCCTGTCTGGCAAGCACAAGTACTGGGGTTCAATCCCTGGAAACTCATGTTGTGCCAGACCTGGAACCCTGGGTGTGTCATGCCATCCACCAAAACTGGGTGTCATGTCACAGCCTGTAACCCTAGTTCTGGGGAGATTGAAACAGGAGTATCTCTATGAGTCTGAGCTGCATAATGAGCCCCTGTACTAAATGAATAAAGGTTGAAAAAATTTTGGGGGGTAGAATAATATGAAAGACCAGGGTTTATACTACAGAGCAGACAATAGCTGGTTTCAAAGAGAAGGCAAACTGCAGTATTCTAATCAGAAAGAGCAGGGCAGGTCTTTTTGTATGTGTGAAGGTCGCTGAAAGACCAGGAGCCTGTCATGTAAAGGGTGAGGAGCAAGCATTTCAGGCAGAGGACACACTACAGAAAAGCAAAACCACAGAGTCAGAGGTCTGTACTCAAGGAGGAAACGCTGGGGCTCTCAGGATGTGCTTCACATTAATTCAAGAGAGGCCCGGGGAAGGGAGTGTATGCACTGAATGAGATCAACAAAACTGGCTGCACAGTGACTGTTCAAGCCTTGTGCTGAGTAAAGTTTAATTATGCTGAGCTCTCTGTGCGGGTTTATAATTTTCCATTTTATATATATATATATATATATATATATATATATATATATATATAATAGAAAAGCCTCTGGCACTTACTTTGTCAACTTCTCTGCTCTGCTCTGCTCTGCTCTGCTCTGCTCTTAACGTATTTGGTTGTTACAGGGTCCCACTGCAGACTCTGACACATAGTGATCCTCCTGTGTTCAGCCTACCCGGTGCTGGGATGACAGTTGTGTGCCACTACATGCAACTCTGTGGCCAGCTCAGCCTACCCTGAGGGGGCTAGTGCAGCATGTGGTGCTGGGGATTGAACTGCTGTCCCTGCACTTGCCTAAACAGGCACTTTAGTCTGCTGAGCTATCTCACTGGCCTCTAGTTTATCAATTTCTGAAACATGACCCTCTGTCCTCTTGCACCATCTTAAGCATATTGGCACAGATAGTCTAAAAAGAATGGTCCCCAGAACCCCAAGAAGACAGAGAGTGCAGGACAGCTGATGTTCAGTGTGCAGTCTCTGTTACAGTCATGAAAGGTGTTCAGCACTTTAATTAGATGAGAGAAAAAGTACTTTGACAAACTTGAACAAACTCAGCTGTTATTGCTGGTGTACCATTGGGATATAAATAATTGTATTCTTAGTGGATTCACACACATACACAGGACATCTCAACCCACACCTCACACGCACATTACCCTGTGCAGCCCTTAATGTCTGTCCCCCTTGCTGACCATCTCCCCTTTATTTTGCCCTTTAAATTTTCTGTTTGAGCTTCTCACATAAGAGAAACTTCTCATATGAGAGAAGCTGCATGATATTTATCTTTCGGTGTCAGATGTGTTTCCCTTAGCATCATGGTTTCAAGATACATTTATTTTTCTACAAATAATTGAAATATATCTTTCCTCTTTCCCTGTTGCTAATTAGTACTCACTTGTTTTCTTTATTTTTTGAAGGGAATAAAAATAGTAACAAAAAACACACAGTAGAAACAATACTGAATTTCACCAAATGAAAAAATAGGAATTCAGCAATGGTTGTTATACTGCACACTGTTGTCTTCAAATTAGTCTTTCACATTATCAGATATAATCATACAAAATTGGTGGAAAATTAAAGAGAAAAAAAATTAAGCATTCATGGTTTTACCTCTTTCAGAAATAGCTCACAGTGGAAATTTGTAAACTCATGGTAACTATGTTTTGAACATTGTGAGGACCTGCCGAAATGCTTTTTAAAGTACTTGTTCTATTTTACATCCTCACCAATGTTGTATGAGAATTTCAGTTACTTGAACACATGTAATATTGCCTGTCTTTAACTCAAAACATTTTAGAGGGTGTGAAGTGGTGTAGCATTATTATTTTAATTTATATTTCCCAAATGACTAATATCTTGAATTGTCATAAATCGCATAAAGAATCTGGAAATCTTTTGATTCTTTCTGAATAAAGTAAGCAACTTGTTTTCTTCTTTCTTTTGGTGCCAGGGACCAAACGGGGGACTTTGCGCTTGCCAGGCAGGCAGGCAGGCAGGCCCAGTAATCCCCAACCCAGCAATTTATCTTCTTAGTGAGTTGAAAAAGTGTGTTATATATTCTGGATATATTCTTTTCTCATATGTATGTGTTGCAAATGCTTTCTCCAGGTCAATCTTTCATTTTTTGATTTTTTTCCTTTCAGTAGAGTAGAAAGACTTTATTTTGATAAGGTCCAATTTATTACCTTTTAATATTACTGTAGCATTTCCTCCAGTCCTATATGTCACAGATCTCTGCCCACCATGAGGTAGAGTATGGTCTTGTATGACCCTTGCGTGTATTGGTCTATTTCTGAGCTGTATTGTGTATGCCATCACAGACAACGTTGTTGGCAGTAGCTTTGTACTTCACATAAAATGAGGTCATGTAAGTAGCTATTTCAAAACTAGTTTTCTTATGAACCCCTTCGATCCTTTTTATTTCCATATACAGTTTAGAATTACTTGAAAATTTCTTGGATTAAGGAAAGACCTTCCAGGATTGTGATCAGAATTACATCAAATCTGCAAATCAATTTAGTACTACAGGATAATATTGAATCGCCTAGTCCAGCAATGTGATTTATACCTACATTTTAAATTTGTTCTTTAATTTTTATTTTTATGAATATATTTGGAGGATATGGTGATGACAGCAACCGCAGGGAGCTGGCAAGTGCACATGACACATCTTAGTTATTTTTACTTCTTTGCCTTCCTTCCCTTACCTCTTTCTCCACCTATTGTTCCCTTTCCATTTCCAGAAGTTCTAGCTCTTTGTGTCCTAGTTCTTTATGTTGTTCTTAATTTCATTACACTTTGTGTTTATATATAAGAAACCATACAACATTTAAGCTTGTGTCAGATTTATTTTACTTAACCTTTTGGTGTCACAGTTCATCCATTATCCTACAAATAACTCAAATTTATCCTTTTTTTTATAGCCAAGTAGTACTACATTGTACATAAACACCATATTCTCTTTATCTGTTCATCTATTGGTGGGCATACATGGCTGTCAAGACATAGCTACCACGAGTTGTGTTGCTATCATGAGTGGTAAACATAGGTACGTGTGAAGTACCGTACTATGATGTCTTTATCTCTTTTAAAAATATATCTAAAAGGGGAACATAAGTATCTAGTGCAATTTGTGTTTTAATTTTTTGAGGAAATCTTATACTACTGGTTTTCAAGTAGTATTGGTTTACATTCACATTAACCGTGTGGAAAGGTTCCTGTTTCTATACAATCTCACCAGTATTTATTATTTGATTTCTTTCTTTTTTTTTTAAAGCTTTTATTCTCTTTTTCTTCATGGACGTATTTGTCACACATGCTGATCACATTCACCCCTGGGAATCTGTACCTACAGATAACACATTTTGACACTTTCCCTATTTGTCATCCTGCCCCTCAATCCTTCCTTCCCTCCCCGTTTTGCGCTTCCCCTTCTGTCGCACTTATCTCCCTTTCCCCTTCCTTGCCTTCGCTCGCCCCACCACTTTGCTCCTCTTCCTATTGCAGCACGTTGGGTCCACTTCCCTATATCTGTCCTCCACTGCGCATCTTGTTTGACCTTTGGCTTTCTCACAGAAGAGAAACAATGTGGTATTTTAAACTTATGTGTCGAACTTATTTCACCTAAGGTTAGGGTCTGAGATGTATGCGTTTTCTTCCAAATGACTCAGGCTCATCCTTCTTTACGTTAGCATAGTACTGGATTCTGTTCCATATACATGTCACATTTTCTTCGTCCATTCATCTATTGATGGACACATAGCGAACCTCGAAGGTTTACCTATTATAAATTTTGCTATTATAAACACGGGTGTGTGTATATCAGTGTACTATGAGGCTTTTAACTCTTTTTGGATAATATCAAGAAGGGGACTAGTTGGGTCAACTAGCTTTTTGAGGAATCTCCATATTGACCTCCACAGTGGTTGTATCAGTCTACACTCCCATCAGTTGTATTGAAGGATTCTTTTTCCTTATAGTCCAATATTTGTTATTGGTTGATTTTTTTTTATAATGGACATTCCTTGTCAAATAAGATGGGATCACAGTGCTGCTTCAATTTGCAATTTTTTAAAGACCACAGAGACTCATTGTTTTTCCAGGTATTTATTTGAACGTCTGTACTCCTCAGAAGTGTCTGTTCATTTCAGGGGTCCATTTTTGATTGGATTATTTATCTTTTGGAGTCTTAACTTTTGTTGAGTTCTTTATATATTCTAATTATTAATTTTTTTGTCCAAGGAGTTGAACAGTAAAATTTCTTTAAATATTTTGTGGAATGTGTCTTTACTCTGCTGTTTTCCTTGTTTTGCAGAAGTTTTAATTTAATAAAATCCCCCTTGTTCGGTTGTTGGTATTAGTTTTGGGGGAAATAGTTATGCTGAGAAGGTCTTTCCTTATGCTGATGTCTTCAGGTGTTCCTAGTTTCTTTCCTTTTAGGAAGGGTTTTGCTATATATTCCTGGCTGGCTTTTAATGACCTATAGAGCCTAGTCTGGACCGGAACTTGCAAGGCTCCTGCCACGGTCTCCAGGGTGCTGGGATCACAGGTACCACAACGCTTAGCTGAGTTTCTCTAACTTCTCTTCCAACAGATTAAGAATTTTTGCTGTAATATTTAAGTCTCTGATTCATTTGTATTTTACTCAAGCACATGTTGAGAGATATAAATCTAGGTAAATCTCCATGTATATATCTAGTTTTCCTAGAATGGTGTGTTAGAGAGGCTATCTTACCTCCAATGTACGTGTTTGGCCTCTCTGCCTAAGATCAGATCTGACTGTCCCTGCGGTTGCCTCTGCATTTTCCATTTGCTCCACTAATCTACTAAAATGCTAATTTTCAGGAATGAGCTTGGCAGTACTCCGTCCCTTTCAATTTCATTAACAAATTTTGAGCAATGTTGGGATTAGGTGTTCCCTGTCACTCTTGTAGAACCCCAGGGCTGTATTCATCGCAGCCATTCCTTATTTCCTTGTCCCTCTGTGTGCCCCAAGTTACAGCTTTTTCTGCATACCTGTACATTTTGTGATTTTGCGATGTTTCTTTTTCTGTCTGTACACCACAGGCTGTGAAACCACCCAAGCCAGGGGATATCTTCAACATGTTGACATAGATGGAAAGCAAACAGATCACTGAGCTTTTTGTCAGATGTACACAGCACCATAGAGAGGTCAAGTAGTCACTGGACTTAATCATTGCACACTTTACAATCCAGCTACTGTGAAAGCCACAGAGGACTGGTGCAGGCTTTCAACTCAGAGGGTAGGACCTCTATACTTTTCCTAGCCTGAGCCTAGAACCTCACCTTCTTAGAGGTTCTACATCTAGCCCACGTTTCTTCCACAGCTGTCTCTTGTGGCCATCTCTTACTCAACCACTATGGTAAGGACAACAAAGAAACCATGAATTATAATTGGTTACTAGCTTGATCTTAAACAATTCTCTTATTTCCAAAGTGGTAACTGATTAAACTTCTCAAAAATGGTGCATCCTGCATTGGATTTCTTCTTCAACTCCAGCCTGCCACACAGGAGTCACTTTGCTAGTAAAATCCCATGGTTTTTGCAGCTTATAGTAACCAGGGGCTTTGCTTGGGGCTGCTGTTTATGGCTTGGCCCATTGTCTCTCCCTGGACCCGGGAATCATTATTAGGATGACCTTGTGAGTGAGCTAGAATCCTCTTCTATGGAGTAGCGTTAGGTTTCTGCACCATTGGAATCACCCTCCCAGGGAAGTTTTAGGTGTTTTCATAAGTTTTTATTAACAGGGCCCTGAAATTTGTTTCTGGAAACCAAGAACAATGTTTCTTGCATGCCTTTACACACTAGACCTTCAATAGATGCTACAGAGGAACTCTGATGTAGCATCTGCTTTTCAGGAGCTTCTGTGTAGCTTTTCTTGTCTATACAGAACATAATCCCAGACATATCTCCGATAATGTTTCTCAGCTATAGAAGGAAGTACTATATGAATGCATAGCAAGTAATGCCCCAATATTGAGAGCAACAGGACAGTGGGGGCAATAGGCCTCGGTGGGGACCTGGAATCTCACCTGGAGTTTGTTTATAGTTTAAGGCAAGAGAAAGGGTGTGTCATTTGATAGGAAGTGATCACTTGTTAGAAGGACCAGGAAGGACATAGAACTGGAGAGCGGTCTAACCTTGTGGTGGCTAAGCGTGAGTTCTAGAGGGTGACCCCTACACTTATCATAAGTGACCACAGCTCTGACTGTAACACACACACACACACACACACACACACACACACATTGTATGTGAAATGGAAGCAATAATGATGTTGACCCGGTATTGCAGTGAAGATGCCAGGAGTCACACAGTACGTGAGAGCCTTGACTACACCGCCTGACAGAGACATGATTCAAGTGACTGCTGCTTTCATTGGTAATGGACTTGGATGCCTGGCTAAGGCAATTCATTCAACTTCCTGTCCATCATTTTCCACTTATTCATGTTTGCACTCATGCTTGCTTCCTTCCCCTCTGTTTGCAGAGTATTATTCTTTCTAGTCAAGGTGAATGCTTTCAAATGTCTTCATCCCAATAAGCATTTTCTTCTTTTTGTCTTTTCCAGTAGCTTTATACTTCAGGTTCTATGTCAGATCCCCTCTTATTTCTTTAGTCAAACATTCATTTCTGAAGGAATCTATAGGTTACTATGAAATTTCCTATCTCACATGCTTGCCATTGTAGAGATAAAATGTTTTTCATTTTTTTCTAAAGTTAACTTGAGAGAAGACCCTTTGCTTAAGATTACATACAGTGTACCAAGTGACATACTAAAGCTGCATGTCTGAAATACAACTTCTGCTTAGAAAATGTGAAAATCCTAACCCACATTTGGGAAAGCCATCTAAAAAATGCCCCTCAATGGAACAATGTATTCCAAATGGGAAAATCATTACGACCACCACCAAAAATGATCCTATAGTATCAGTGCTCAGATATTCTGTCTATATCCAAAATGGAGATCAGTGTTTTAAAATGGAAGAGTGAAAGCCAACTTCCAGTGCATATTTAATAAGTGTTCTCAAATAAGTGAGCTCAAATCCATAACCAGGACAGGAAAGGCCAAGTTAGAGTTTTCTTAGCAACAGGAGCTCTGTTCAATAGTTGCATGGCCAAAGGCGTTGGAGTGCTCCACGTAGCTCTCACAGGTGTTTGCGAACTTCACTGAATTCCTGCTGGTCCAGACTTGCTAGAAGACATGGATTTAACTTAAATAGTACCTATGAAAAAATACACATCCTGCGTATGGGGAAAGCTTTTCCTCTATTTTTATGAGCCGCCAAGCTTGCTGCTGGTGTTTACATTAACAGAGGAATGTGATATTAATATTCAGCTCACTCTGCAGAAATATGTATTTAAATGGGAGAAATTTCAGCAAGTAGGCTCCAGAGTGTTTGTCTCTCTGAGTCTTTATTGTGCATGTGCACACACACACACACACACACACACACACACACACTCTCAAGGAATGCTTTCTGGATCACATGGCAGAGAGCCCTCAATTAAATGTGGAGAAGGATATGTGGCCAGTAGAAATAGAAGGTCTAGGAAAATTGCCATGCTTTGTAGCTTCAAGAGGACGCCCAGCATGCGGGGAGGGGGGGTCGTGAGCCTTGCTGATGGAGGGCCATGTGGACAGCTGCGGCAGCAGTCTTGGTGCCCTAAATTCAGCTCTGGCCTGGGAGTTGTTCTCGCCTGCCCTGCTGCTCCTGCACCAGCAGGCTGCTCGCAATCCCTTGGGCTGCCTGCCAGGCACCACTCACCCATTTTACCACGACAACCTGGGCTGTTCCACTGAAGGCTGTGCTCAAGGAAACGCTTGCGGTTGGCATTTTAGAGACTCCAAAATTAAGTTTACTCAAGAGCTTTTGAAAAACACATTTTGAAAACCCAGCTGAAGTTGACATCCTTTGACAGCACTGAAAGAAATAGAGAAGAAAAATGAGAAAAACTTGCCACTAGCCTTTTACATGTTCCTCACTATCAGCAAAACGATCCGTTTTGTGTTTTAGTCAGCAGGTTAATAAATAGGCTCCAAACTAAAGTGATTTGACAAACAGAGAATAAGGAGAATAAAGGGCTAAGGGTCTAACTTTTAGTGATATATATATATATATATATATATATATATATATATATATATAAAATGTAGAATTAAATAACTTAAAATCTCATGATAAATAAATGGAAGTGTTTAAAGATGGATTTATTACAGTGTTGGTGCAACCTTGAACTTGTCAGAGTCTAGTTTCATTGGAGAACTAGAATAGTTTGTTCTGGTGTGTGCAGTGGGTGTGGGGATGTCTGTACTTTGATAAAAGAAATCTACTTAGTGAAAGCAATTTAGGAAACTCAAGACCTGGTATGTGCATGAGATTACATTAAAATGTGACCTCTCCTTTTTTGATGAAAACCATAGGTCTAAATTGAGTGCACTTGCAAGCTTTTATGTTGAAATCCAGGCACCATTCTCAGCAGGACTTTCTGTTGTTAAATTAGCTCAGGAAGTTAAATCTTAGAGCTTCTTGCATGATCTTTTATTTCCTGCCCAGACCGAGCAAAGTGATGAAATGACAGCATCTGTTTCCAGGGATTGATCCTGTCCCTGAGCCATGAGTGTCTTCTCTGGAGGACAGTGGACAGGATTGTTCCTTTTGGAGGAGGGACAAAAAAGAGCAAATGTGATGGGAACCAGTCAGGTGCAGTCTACGGAAGCTTGGAAATGAAACCATTGCATGGATTTTTGAAACAAACCATCACTCATTTCTTTTGTTGCAGAGACACTTAACGTTTTCCTTCAGAGCCTACAAATGATTTTTTTTCCCATCTATAGGCACCCAGCCTCCTTCCAGATCCACCCTCTCTCCAGGACTTCCAGTCATCTGTGGCCATGAATGTTGGTCACATTTTGCCTCTGGGTCAGCTATCAGTGAAGGGTTTATCAGGGTAGTGAAGTACCTACAAACTCATGCATACTAGAGCAAGAATTGGCAAACAAATATCATTTTTTAAAAATTTATTTTCATTTTTTACAATAGTTAATATATTGCATAATGTTGTCTTCATCATAGTTGTTCAGAGTACAAGATACAGACATGATTTCTTGTCTAAACATCATTAGCATAGATCTTTCTTTTTATTGCACAAAGAGAAAGTAGTTGTGTATTTAGTCTGATAGTCCATAACAGTAATGGACTATCAGCTCATCTGGCATTATCAGGGGCTGTTGACTTGAACCTTTTACAACTCACCATATTAACATGGCTTTCGTTTTATACCTCATGTTTAAACTTTTCTGCTGAATGGTGAAGACCAAGACAAAGCAAGACCTATGAACAGATATCACTTTTAAACAGTAGCAGTAATTGGAGTCAAACTTTTAACTCTCAATGAAATATGAATGTTGCATATTTAATATGTTGCAAAGATTTCTTGAAGAAGCTAAAGTCACCATCTATTGGCACAAGTTCTCACTTGCACATGTTTGATTTATGATTGATTCCAGTTGATCATAAGAACATATCTGGGTGTGACCCTAGCCCAAACTGAAAAGGATGCAAGGTTCAAGGTTGGGCATTTGGCATCTCCAGAATAGTTTTCTGTACTTTGCTCCTCTACATGTACTGTTTTGACTGTGTCTTGAATGAACCCACATCTCTCTTGCTCCTTGTCCAAGGTTTTGGGTCCTCAGATTCTTCCTTCACTCCAGTATATCAATGACTGATTGAGGGGAGCTTTGAAAGCTTGTTGTCTGGAGAGTAACTTGAAATTTTTAAAGGAGAAAATATTCTAAAGACAGAAGGAAAGGTTTGCTGGTAGAATTCCAGCGATTTACCCTTAAAATCACACAAATCAGGCAACTCTTGTATTTACTTTGATATCTAAGTCATTAAAGTTAATGAAGCCAATGATTCTCCTCAGTTGATCATAAGAATATACCCACAGCAAAAACTGGAAGGTAGGCAAGGTTTAAATTATTTTGTTCTAGTATCTCCAAGAGCTAATCAGTGGGAAACCTCAATGTAGATGATCTGAAGTAGAGGATAGAATACTGCCTTTAGGTCCCAAACCTCTTCATTCCTTGGGTGATAAATTATTCCGTGCTTCTGCCAAGGACGTTTATGGGAAAGCACACATAGATTCTGAATGTATCTGTCATTTCATACTTGAAAGACCAAAAATATTCAAGGTCTATGCAATGTCTGGCCTTTTGATGTAAAAAAAAAATGTGTGTTTGAACTATTTATGTCACTTCCTAAATTAAATTGCATACAACTGGCAGTCAAATAGTATGTGTAGTGTATGATAAAAAGCCTTATCCTATTAATGAATTTTTGAAGAACTGTTTCCTATCGAAAACATAAAAATATAGCATAAGGTATTTTTTAAAACCATTCAAAATCTAATGGCTGTGATATCACCTCCTCCTATTTTTAATCAATGATTTATTAGCTTTTGTGTTTATTTAAAGGATATTCAAAGACCAGTATAAACAGTACCTTTTCAGATGCTTTCATATTTCCAGCTTCAAACTTGTGCACAGGTTTAATGCAATTCATTATTAGGTATGAGCGATCTTGTGGCCTGACTCATCCTCGTGAATTGACCTTGTGGGCTCATTAGTGCCTATAACTCTAATGATGCAAATGTCCAGCCCTTTTCTGAAATACCACTGCCTTCACTGATAGTGAAGAATCATTTGCCTTGACCTGCAAAAGTATAATGTCAGGCAGAGAATATTCCATTTTAATGCGGACAGGACACATAATAGTACTCAGTCTGGGTACAAAATTATTGTCATAAAAATGAATTATTGTATGTTTTGTTCACAATGTGTGTGAGTCATTTCACTGACCAATAAGTGAGTTTTCTATTTCCCTTAGAAAAGATCATGGTCTTTCCTATTTTTAGCTTATTTTAGCCATGCTTTCATGGTTTTTTTTTTTTTGTTTGCTTCATTAATTCATTTATATAGTGAATATTCAGTCAGTACTATCCTCATCCTCAACAGGGCTCTGAGTTGGTTAATGTGTCATGCAAGATATGACTTCTACCTTCCATTAGGTTTCAGTCTGGAGAGAGATCTAAGACTGCTACCTCTACACAAAATACTTGTGATAGCGATTGTACCCATGTCTGTGATGTAGACCATGTGTTTCAGAAATCTGTAACAGAGGAAATTCTAGCTACAGAGAAGATAATTTCTGGGACCGAATAGTAAATATTACAGGACATTGTTGACCTGGGCAGCTGTGGGAGAAGCTGTATCATGAAAGCAAACAAAGTCATCCCTGGTCAGGAAAGAGTCCAAAAGAAGCTGGCCTCAGGCTTGAAACTGAAAGAGCAGTAGAGAACCAGACTGTCAAGCTCAAAGTCTGGTCTTAATTTTATAAGCAGAAAAGACCATCAGAGATTTTGAGTAAAAGCTTGGCAACTTGGCTGTATTTTAGGAAAATAGAGGTGAGAGAATTCTGCAAGATGAAATAGAGGAGGGAGGGGCAACAGAAGGAGAAAGGTCAGCTGGGAAATTATTGCAACACTCAAGGCATGATACGGTAAGAGTTGGGAGCAACAGCAATAAAAGAAAATATGTAACATAGGAGGCTTAGTTTTTAGACCTCAGAAGACTGAGTTTGCTTTAATTAATAAACCAATAAACCAGCCATGACCTTGCTAAACTTTCCAAAAGCATAACAGCTTCTTTTTCAGAAATTGTGTGCAGCATTTACAGGTGAAAGTTGTGGGATAGATTCAGTCAGTGTCTTGAATAACATACACCAGAGGACAAAGGCTGTCATGATTTGAAGTCCAATTAGCTTCCTTTTCCCACCTTGCACTCCCCTCAGTCTGAAAGAGCAGAGAGCCTGTGGGCCTTACAGGTTCTGCTCCCAGCAGTGTCTCTGAGACAGAGGATGCATTTTTGCTCTGACAGTGTGGAACCCAAACCACAGAACGCTGGAATAAATGAAGTGACACAAGAGCAATATTCCCATTACACCAATTTTCTTTGGCCAGAAACAGATCAGCATAGCTTTAGGTGGCAGTTACTTAACAGTACAGTAACCAGGGAAAATGTGTAATGAAAAGACTAATAGGAGATAATTAAGGCTGAACACATTTGGAGGACAGCGATTTGTCACTAACAAGGGATAGTCTTTAATTGCTACAGCCAGCATGGATAATTTAGGACATGCAGGACAATGGCATTGGATTATTGTCATGAATTATGTGGAATATTTTTCATCTTACTGTCCAAATTAAAGGTGAAACAAATCTGACTTAGTCTTTGTGGTTTATGATTTACTTTGTAATATGCTATTGTTTTGGGAATATATATATATATATGATAAGATAGGAAAAGGGAGAAGGAAAGAACATTAATAGAATATTTCATGGTACTTGCAATTAAATCATGTCACCATTAAATTACTTAAAATTTGGCTCTTTAGTCATTCTAAGTAGCAGACTTCCTCCTGGGGTTCTAGTTTATAATTTACTTTTGTTTGTACAGAGTTGCACAAGACTGCTGTACTGTAATGTGCTATAATCTACTCTTCTCCAACAAACAACAGAAGAATTACAGGACTTTCAGAGCTCGCATGGGGGAAGGGAGAGGGAGAAAGGAAATATTTATATCACCTCATTTTGACATAGCTCCTTCAGAAACCTGATACTAAATATCTTTCTGCATCTGGAGGAGGGAAGAAAGAGACCATACAGGCATTCTGTACATAATGTTGAAATAAAACCCTCTATTGTCCACCAAGACAATAGAACTAGTCTATAATAATGGAGTACAAGTAAAGCATAAATGACATAAGCCAGCAATGCAATCTTTGTTCTGGTGTAATCTTCCATATCAACCATCTCCATTCCCAGAGGTGGGAGAATGGCCTTTTTCCCATTTCCCATAACTCGCTACCACTTCTCCCACCTTGCACTATAGAAAGCAGTGTAACGAGGCTCCCCTTTGGGATGACTAACTATGTTTACAACTTAGGAACAATTCTAAATCTTGGCCAAAATCTTACACCAGGCCCAAACTGTTTTAATACATAAACAAAATTAGCTTGCTTTATCTGTCTAAAGTTTACAGAAAGTGCTCACTTTGGTGGAAAGAGATGTGAGAATCCTAAAACTATAGGGTGTCCACAGCCAAAGCACCACTTAGAAAGATAGCATTTCACCTCTGCGGAGAAAGAGAGCATGTTTTTATGAAAACAAGGAAATAATGCACTCTGAAACAAAGAAAATGTAGAAGACTGTTGGGAGAAATCCAGGAACCCTGGTAAAATCACTGTGGGAGCAAGAGGTTCCCTGCTTCTTGATACCTGAGTGAGGCTGGGGGAATTGTTCACCTTGCTGGGAGATCTGACTCGCAGTGGTATTCAGGAGTCAAAAATAATCAGTTCACAAAGTACATCATGTCTTTTCATAACCATAAATTCAAGCTGTATTTAAAATTCAATCTGTTAAAATATAGTATGAATGAAAGAAAGTAACCAATAAAGATAAAAAGCACAAGTATTTGCAAAACACAGCACAAGCCCATGCTGCTGCTGCTGCTGCTTCCTCTTCCTCCTCCTCTTCCTCCTCCTCTTCCTCTTCCTCTTCCTCTTCCTCCTCCTCCTCCTCTTCCTCTTCCCCTTCCCCTTCCCCTTCCTCTTCTTCTTCTTCTTCTTCTTCTTCTTCTTCTTCTTCTTCTTCTTCTTCTTCTTCTTCTTCTTCTTCTTCTTCTTCTTTTGTTTTAAATGAAAAGGCTCTCAAGGGGAAAGCATATGCTTAACTCATTTTTTTAAAATTTGGTTGAGAACAGAGAGGGCAGAAAGGCTGACATTTAGACCCAATGCATCTTTAATTTTAGTGCTTTCCTATCTGTCTCATGGGAATGTCCTATGACACGAGTCGAATGAATAAGTAGTGTGAGGTATGTTATTTTTCCCTTCACTGAGACACTATACCAGACTCTCCTTAGAGGAGGAAAGGTTAATTTATCTCATGACCCAAAGCATTCAGCCCATAGTCAACAGGACAGCAACATCGTGCTGGGAGGATGTGGTGGAGTAAGGTTGCTTAGGCCATGGTGCTGTGAAGCAGAGGAGCGAAGTGCCAGGAAGGAAGCAGTGCAGGACCCTCTGTGCTACCCAAGTCATGTTTCCCTGACCCTCCCAGCCCTACAGAGTGCACTTCACTAACCCAATGAAAGTATCACCGCAGGATTCAGGGTTACATGGGGAATAAAATAATGAACAAAAACAAAGACTCTTAGTTTAGTTAAATTACTGTCTCTGCATCCTAATAATGCTTGGAAGACATTGGGTAACCTATAATAATAACTGAGAGTACAGAGATTATCCATTTGCATCAGAACTGCACAGTTTGATAAGCTTACTCTGCATTATCTTTCTCTGTACTATTTCACATGTGTAAGTATTATCTCTCTGGCTAGATTACAAGTGTCTTGAGACAGAAGATTGGGTCTTCCTTATCCTTCCTACTTTTTCTCTACTTTTGCACTGCTAAACATGAAATGAATATTCAAACTATAGTACAGAACAGGAGAGATACAATAGATACATAACTATTTAAAGCAAAACAGTAAGATGGAAAAAAGAAAGTAAGGTAATGGAGAAAGTTAAAGAATTACAGAATTATAGAGTAGACTGTGTGTTATAGAGATTTTCTGGAAGGCCTCTTTGGTGAGGGAGCATTTGGCAAGAACCTGAGTAATGTGAGAGAACATACTTAGCAGATATTGAAGAATAAGAACTCTTGACAGAAGAAATAGTGAGTACAAAGTCCCTGGAGCAAGTGTGCATCTAGTGCTTTATAATCATGTGGCCAGGGACAGCGTGAGAAGAAAGAAAAACCAGAGAGGAGAGGAAGAGATGAGTGAGCAGTCACAGATGGGTCTTTCAGGTAAAAATGAGTTTAAATTTTATCCCCAAAAAGCAACTGCAAGAAGGACATCCCAATCTGAAAGTGACCTTTAGCCAAGGAAAGTAAGCTTACACTTCACCAAGAAAATTTATGATGGATGTCTAAAATAGTGTGCACATTTTAAGGGCATTTAATACTTGGTAAATTTTATCATAGAGCAATAATAAATCTTACTCCCTACAGGTACTTAGAAAAGGCCATTTATTTCATATGAAGTACCACCTAGAGTAAAAGGATCAATGTGTTCTTTCTCTTCCCTCACTTAAACTAATTCACAGTCAACTTACCGACTGCGTAATCATGCTTATTGAGCAATTAAGACTACTGGGAAGATTGGACTATATTGAGCTTTTCCCTGTTTTCTATCAGTAGATACTTTTTGGGGGGAATATCCATTTCACTGTCTCTAATTTTACTATACTAGGCCCATTAACAGTGTCAGTAGATCTCTTTCTAGTCATGCTAAAAAAAAACTTCTGATTGAATACATATTGTCGGCTGACCAAAACCGGAAGGCAATTCGCAACAGTGTGTGCTCTGAGGCTCACTCTTTCCAACTGATACTGTAAAAATGTTAGCCCAACAGCAGTCATATTTGTTAAATATGATATGGGGGCCGGATTCATACTAGCTTTCTCAGCTCGCCATCCAGTAGGAGCAGTGTGTTGAGAAAGGCGATTCTCCTTATTCTTTGTCTGTTCTTTTTGCCTTTATCATGTTGTTCTGCAGTTTTCCAAAGCCTTGATTTGCTGAAGGCATAGTGAACTTTTAAACTTTAGATATTGGCTTAAAATATTGTTATAAGGAGGACTGTGGTAGTGTACTTGCATAGTACGTGCGAAGCCCTGGGTTTGCTCCCTAGTACCATGAAAATAATAATAACAATAATAATAATAGCAATAATAACAATGAAGGAGCACTATGTTGACCACTTTTTATTGTCAGAATTTGGCTGTGTGATTGTAAATTTTATTTGATGAGCACACTATTCCAAAAATACTCAACTAAGTTTGCCTTAGCAAGTAATATTTTCTCTTTTCTCTGAAGGGTGCCTGGAGTGGGATCAATCCACACTGATTCCTGTGACATTTTGGTGGCCTGTACACAGTCACAATTAGTGATAATTTGTTGCTGAGCTGGCTTGCTCTGCTCTTAGTGTGGCTTTGTGTTTAAGTTGCAAAAATATAATGCTTGGCTTTGTCCAAGGACGATGTCAGGGACTTCACAGGCAGCTGAGACTCTGGCAGGGGTCAAGGGCAGTGTGAAAACGCAAGGGAGTGAGGAAGGGCCCAGACTCCTCCTCACCCTCAGAGGCCACAGACCGTTGAGCGTGCCATGCGGTTCTTCCCTTTCCTATGAATTGTTGCTTGAAATGCTTATTTTATTACTAGCAAAGCACAGTGCCTGCACAAGTGAGGGATTAATTCTTGTTTGTTAGCTTTGGTTTCTGTTTGTTTTAAATAATGATGATGGCTGATCTAGTTGCTTTTAGAAACTGGATTAAGGGGTTAGATGATTATTGTGCTTGCCAGCCAAGGCATTAACAAGGCAAGATGCCTCAGTGTTCTGCACAGAAATCTTTCCATGGCACCCACGCAGATGAGCCTCGGCGTCTGCTCTCCTCCCTTTCCCTTCTTCTCAGACTCCTCTGATAACATACTTTCATAGTTTATGTCTCTTAGGATTAAGGTCATTAACATACATTCTTGGCAGTTGCAAACCAAAGTTCCAGGTTTTGAAATTGAGAACTCAGTCCTGGGAAAGGAAGATAAAGAAGGTCTCTAGTCTAGGTCCAGAAATGTCTGGCAGGTCCATATGCTTGTTGAAACAAAGAACAGATAAATTTTCTTGTTGCTGCGAAGAGATCTGGGATGTTTGCAAAATTCTGAACGGCCCATTTCTGGCTCTAACAGTCTACCCCATCCACTTCAGCTCTTCCTCCCTCCCTTCCACACCTCCCTGTCCACAGACCTGTCATTACCACTCAGCGCACGCATCACCTAGCAGAGAATGCCATTCATATTATTCATACATCTTATCAGTGGTGTCTGAGTTCTGGATGAGATCAGACCAGAGAGTGGGGCCAAGATATAATATCTGTCATGATAACACTGAGATTTTTTTTAAACTCTGTTGCACAGTATCAGTGATAATTGGGCCTAATGATGATAACAAGTGTTTCATAGCAGAGAGATACAGTGGTGTGCAAAGGAGAACTGGCACAGGGGAAGGTCAGAGGACCGTGGGTATCTGTGGCTGAAACGGACTGAACATTAGATAATCCACATGCGCAAGTAAAAGTAAGGGCACTGGGCTACTACCAGGGACTGGGGTGCGGAAAGTGGTACTTTCCCAACCAACCTGCAAAGCAGGTGTGAAGCTAGCACTGGTCTCTCAGCAGTGTTTCAACTTCAGGTGAACGGAGAGGCCTTTGCCAGGTGGTATCTGACCTCCTTCCGAGTCCCTTAAGTGTCTTTGCACAGCTCCACTTCCCGGAAGGCCTGTGTCTTCCAACCTATCATCAGACAGGATTTCTCTGACTGTTTCTTATCCCCTTATGTGGTGAGCACAGAAGGTGGTGTGGGCTGGCAGGGTCCCCCACATGGATCCTTAAAGTTATTTTCCCTGAAAATGCCTTCCACAAGGTATCTGCAGTGAGAGCAGCTGGATTTTACTTAGAGAGACAGGAAGAGGTGGCATCCTGACAGTGGGTAGGCTTTCCCCCAAGTGCTCGGGCTGAGCCCCAAGACTTTCTAGGGGGCGGGAGGGACGAGTTCCTCTGAAAAACACATTTCCTGTTCACAGAAGCTTCCCAGCATCAGCTGACGCTGGGAGCCTCCTTATTTAATCTCCACAATAGTTCTACGGTGGTGCATTATTATTAGCTCTACTTTGAAGGTTAGGAAACTGAGAGGCAGAATGCTGAGAAAACTTACCTAAGGTCACACAGCCACTAAGTGGAAGAACCAGTATTCAGACCAAGAGCTCTTTGTGTTCAGACTCTATGCTCTTCCCACCTCTTGGCTCAGACTTCCTCAGGAGAAGTGGAAGAATAATTCAGCAACCCAGTAATTCCAAGCTTAGAGGTACAAAGCACATAATGTTTGTACAGTGCACCCGCTCTGGATGTTCTGGCTGTGGGAAGTCCTGCTTGTAGCAAAAGGATGTGTCCAACAATTCCTTCCTTGCCCTGCCTCCAGGAAGCCCTAAACTGGCCACCTACCCTCACTCTTCTGGTGACTCCAGGAAAAGAACAGTGCTGGTCACTGCTATGTCCCGGCACAGGCGGAGTAGATGTGAAGACGAGACTGGCTGGGGTAGCTTCTCTGACACTTGGTCTCCTGCACATACACGAGGACCGACCAGTCTTGTCCTCACCGATGAACCTGAGCCTACCATCCCACCGGCTAAGCCGAACAACAGCCCACTTTCTGTGCCAACAGCAAAAGCTGTAAAGGAGGAAAAGTAAGCATGCTTCTCTAAGCAGAAGAAACCTGAGCTTTTCCTTCATTGCACTAATCACTGAGTAAACAGGCTGCTTTGCGCCGACATCTTTGTGCGGGCTACACCCGGCACCAGCCTCCTTCCTGTCTGCTCCCCCTGAAAGGCCATAACATTATGGGGCCTTCTGACCCCTGGAGGGGCCCAGGCTGTCCTAGAACCTGAGCCCCTGCCACTAAGTCCAAGGGGAGTGACTGACTCCTTTGGTGGCAGGAGATACAAGGTGCCTTAGCAACTGCAGAGACCCTTCTGGTGGTCCTCTTTGCATTTGCCTGGAACATGGGCACTCAAATCCCCACAAGTGTCTCGCTCATGACCTGGGACCACACACTGCTTGAGATTTACTCGAGCAGACCTTGGTTTGCTGTAACTTTCTTATTTGCCAGATGCTACCCAGGTCACAAAGGATTTCACGTAAATGGGTGCCAGATTTATAAAGTGCGAGGGCAGTTCTGCCACTGGCCACTTCTGACCGACTCCCCACTTCCCCATGCAGCCTATCCTAAAACATAGCCACATTTCTCTTCTAATAAATCTGGGAAGATTAAAGAGTGGGAGAAAACAATAGTTCTTACACTGCCTGATGCGCGTGCTATAGGGATTGTACTCATTGTGGTCCTGTGAGATGGGGGTAGTTATCATGCTTCGGGGTTCACAAGACGAAAAACAGAGACCATTCCTTTTCTTTCCTGTTGCAGAAAAAAAACAAACCCTTTTGAAATTAAATGGATTGAAAATGAAGTCAAAGGAGCGAGGCTGTCTGTCTTCAGGTTCAGCACATTGAGATTTGCTTGATTACATTTTTCCTCGACCCTTTCTTCAAATCTCATAGGCACAAACTCATTATCCCATTAGGATTTGGCTGAGGATGTAGAAGGGACAATGGGAACCTAGAAGAATCTGGCTGGGATGCCAGGGTTAACAACCTCTCATGTGCAATAAAACCAGACAGCATTTTTGATGAACCACGTTCTCGTTGCATTCAGAGAAGCTTGGAACACTTCCATGGCTGCTGATTTAAAATGAGGAAACATCCCAGAGGGGAGGGAGGTGGAGAGAAATCCTCCAGGCTCCCTGGTACTGTTTGCAGGGCTCAGGAACAGAGCACAAATGGGAGCCTCCGTGCTATATGCCAAGTTGCTTAAAAATTGTGATGCAAGCTTGAAAACTCTTAAAATGCGTTCCACCTTCTGTTCACAATAAATTTACTTTCACTGATAATCCAGAGGCCGGGCGTGGTGGCGCACGCCTGTAATCCCAGCACTTGGGAGGCTGAGGCAGGAGGATCGATGCGAGTTCGAGACCAGCCTGGGCTACAAAAGTGAGCTCAAGGCCAGCCTCAACTGCATAGCGAGACCCTGTCTCCAAAAGACAAACAAACAAACAAACAAAAAAAAAAAATCCAGAGGATGAGTTCATATTTCAAGTTCCTTGACTCTTTGAATTTCCCTTTTGAAACTCACTGTCCAGGGAAATCTGCACCTGGTAGGTGGATAGACCTATCAGAGTGCTAGAAGGAGGTCCTAGAAGCTCACTGGCTGGTTAGCAAATGCATTCCAGGGATCCAAGACTAAGCATGGTTAAGGGTGCATGTAGGTGTGAAGGGAGGGTGGCATCCTTCTGGATCTATGTCCTCTGCTTGCCTAAACAGAGGCAGAATAGAAAGGAGGCCAGCTTGAGCTTTATGATACATAGGCACCAGTCTTTCTTGCTTGCCTTTTTGATAAAGCATGTGCAGTGTAGCTGTTTTATAAGATAATATTTCACATATGAAGTGGGCACTGACCACTTTCCACAGGTGAGGATGCACAGGCAAGAAACTCTGACCCATGGCTAGAAAATCACTTGTGGAAATTCCTGTCTCGAGAAGATTCCCATGCCCCCCTCCCCATACACATTGTGATATAAGCAATTCAGAGAGGGCACGAGGCTTACGTACTCTTGAGAAGCTCCAGAGATGATTCTCTGCACAGCCAGGATTCAGAGCCACTGGGTCCAGCGTGATGAGTTCAATTTTCATTAAACTTTTGTCCCTATCCCTAGCAGTGCAAAGCCAGGCTGACACAGGAGCTTTGTTTCCGCATTACCCATTCTCCTGTAATACAGGTAAGGCTCGAATCTGTGCTTGGAACAGTAAGATGTGCCTGCCCGGGGTGGGATGGTGGTACTACTTGGCCCCTCCTCTGACCTCCATTTTAACAGAGAAAATGTGTTTATTGTCAATTTACAATAGTTCTGACCTTTATTTAACTCACATATTTGACAACTATTATATTTTATAATGACATTATTATATTTATTACTATTATTTTTATTATAGCTTCATAAAATGCTTGTTCCGATTTACTTACATTTCTGCAGTTTTTTTATATTTATTTACTTATTTATTTTCATTTTGTATATTTGGTGCAGGGTCTCACTCTGCAACTCAGACTCTCAGTGATCCTCCTATTTTCAGCCTCTCCAGCACTGGGATTGCAGACAAGTGCCACCATGCTTGGATTCAGCATGCCCCAGGGGTGGGGCTGACTTGGCCTGTGGGACCAGGGATCAAACCCTGGTCTCTGTGCTTAGCAAAACAGGCTCTTAGTCTGTTGCGCTATCTCGCTGGCCTGTTTCTACAATTTTTTAAACATAATACTCTTTGCAACTCAGACCTGTCTGTTGAAATCATTTTCCCTCTACCTGCAGAGCATCCTTTAGAAATTCTATGACATAAGGTCTGTAGGTTATTGTTTGTCTGAAAAATATCTTCAGTTCCTCATACTTCTCTTCATAATAGCGCAGATTAGTTTTAGAAGTTACTAACTTCCTTTCTATCTTTTCGTACCTTTTCATCTCTTCCTGTCCCCTCCAAGTCCCTAAACTGTTTTTTACCTTCAAATCATTTTTTTTTTTTTTAGTTTCCACATTATGAAAGAAAACATGTAATGTTTATCTTCCTACTACTAACTTATTTCACTCAATATAATGTCCTCCAGTTCCATCCTTTTTCCTGTAATTGTCAAGATTTCATTCTTCCTTGTGGCTGGATAGTACTGTACTGCCTACATAGACCATATTGTCTCCATTCATTCATTTGTTGATGGCACAATCTGCTGATTCCATGTCTTGACTGCTGGAACAGTTTGGCCAGTCTCTTCCTAACCATGGCCTATGCCGCCAAGTTCCCAATATTTCACAGTAGCTATCAACCCCAACCAACTCCAGCTGTAGAATACCAGTCTACTTTGTAATTGTTGCTGAGTATCAGAAACCTGTTGCGACAGATTTCCCTGTGCTTATCTATGGTGTGACTTTCAAGAATCCAGGACTTAAATCTAGGTCTTTTGATTCCAAATTCTTCGTTCTGGACTAGGAATACAGCTCAGAAGCACAAGCATCTGCCTGGCAAGCTCAAGGTCTTGAGATCAATTCCTGTTACAAAAAACAAAACAAAACGAAAAACCACCGCCACCACCACCACCACCACCTCCAACAACAACAAACCCACAAAACAAAACCAAATTCTCAGTTCTGTTACTTGTATGAAGTGGCTTTTCACAGTCTTTTTAGTTGATGAAAACTTAGTTCTGGAGCCTATGACATTGGCCCATATCAGGAATTTGCAGGGTATACATTACCAGGTTGAGGAAAATGGCAAAAACGAAACATATTTCCTCATCCAAATTCACACAAATACAAGGGAGAATCCACTTTCTACTCAAAAGATACTCATTTCTGGTACTGCTGATGCTTCTTCAACTCTGAAGTTTACCTCTGAACCCTGCAGTACATTTAGGAAGGTACCTTATCCTTCAATCGCACTCACATTTGAGTCCCTGTGGGCACAACTGCATTCTGGGCAGGTAGAAGGTTCTGAAGCCACAAAATGACAATACACAGCAAGCTCTTTCACAGCCTCATCACACACTTCCGTTTCAGGGTAAGTGTGGGTATAAAGCATCCCAGAGATGGAACTCCCCCACTTAGAGCACAATTGCTTGCTCCCCTCCTGGCAAGTGTTCTATTCAAAGGCCAGGTCAGGGCTGATGGTGTAGTTTATTTATCCTCTCTTCCTCGCAGAGCAGACTTAGGGTCTGCAGAACAGAACTGCCCACAGTTAGAGGAGTTCTCTTCATGATGAGGAATACAAAGTTGGGTATAATAAGAGGATAGAAATGAGAAAATAAATTACACACACACACACACATAGAGTGCTGGAGCCCTGGGGATTAAAGTTCTCATTCTTATGGGACTCTTTTAAAGAACTTCCAAGCATGCTTGCATCTAGTTCCTGCTTGCAGCCTGGCCCTCCTGCCCGGTCTTGGAAACCATCAAGCCAGCAGATCTCAACATGCTCCTGGCCCTTGAAGATTGTCGCCATTCTTCAGCAAATATGTACAGGCTTTGTTGGACTCCTGGCTCACATCTCTCCTCATTCTGGAGGGGCTGAGTGGAGAGCATTGCTGGTTACATTTCCGAAATGCAGCATAGGAGGTTTTGCCCACATCACGTGTCTTTTTCCTCCCTGTTGTCTCTCAGCTTTGCTGTCTGAGCTGCACTTCTGACCTGATGAAACTGTATTTGATTTTTCAAATTATTTTTTAACACTTTTTCGGTATTCGTCTAGATAAATGACTCTCCACCAGGATGCATTTTGTCCCTAAGGGTCACTTGGCAATGTCTGCAGAAATTTTGATTCACACAGTTTATGTAGTGGTAGGGCTCCTAACTAGTGTTCAGTTGGCAGAGAAAAAGGGGTGTTGTTAAACATCTTACAACCCGCAAGCCTGCCTCTTAGACCAAGCAGTTCTGAGGTCCTGAGAATCGCTATTGTGAAAGTTGAGAACCCCTGCTCTTGCCTGGTCTGGGTACCTACTTCCTGGCCTCAAGAGCTGCACACGGACTGGATTTTCACTTAGCAGGCTGAGTGACACCTGCAAACATGGCTGCTTCATTCCTTGGTGGTGGGACCTTTATCACACTTTTGTAGTGCAGTCACAATAGCGTCCCCAGAACGTAATAGCACCAGGCACACACTGCATGCTGTGTGATGGTCACAAAAAGCGGCGAACCGTTCATTTTGTATGTGAAACACACACTTAAGAAGTTTACAAAGGATTGTTTAAAGTACTTCTTGTATATAAATACTGTCTCTTCAGCAGGATGTTAAGTTTCTTACGAAAAAGATCTCGATGTTCTTTCCCTTGTTCTTTATTTTGCCACAATACTTTTGCAACAGTGAGCATATACTAGATACTCAGTAGTTGTTTATGAATAGATCATCTACTGATTTTTTTCTAAATCTCTAGAAAGTTTAAAGTAATAGGTGAAGGTGAGGTAAACTTAATAGGGAAAAACTTCTGGTTGAAGTGTGCGCCAAATTGATTAATCAAGGAAGAAAGGTATTTGATTGGAAAAGTGGGCTTGCATATGCATAGATAATAAAAAAATTGGGGCTGGGAAGATAGCTCCGAGGCACAAGTGCCTGCTGGGCAAGTGCAAGGTCGTGAGTTCGAACCCTGGTCCCACAAAAAAAGAAAAAAAAAAAAAAGATAATAAAAAAATTATAAAGTTGTAAAATAATGCTTTTAATTTATTAAGAGAAATTTGAGTTTATGATAGAAAGTGCTATTAGTGAAATTTAATCTGTTAAGTACAAGATTTAGTCGTACTTTGGTTGGCCAGACAAGTTAGTCTTTGGTAAATTGCAAAGCCAGTGTGGTGGCGTACAACTAATTAAAGCAGTGTCTGATTGTCAGTAGGCCACTCCCCCTAGTGCGCCCATGGGCAGAGCAGAGACCTGGGGAGACATGATTGCTGTGGCTAGAATCACAAAAGCCTCAGGCCCTGACTGCTGTCCAGATGAAGGAGTTTCCTGGGACAGCAGCTCCAGTCACCTGCGTGGGCCGTGTGTGTGTGTGTGTGTGTGTGTGTGTGTGTGTGTGTGTGTGTGTGTGTGTGTGTGACGGTCGACTACAGGCTCAACCCAAAGAGGCCTTAGATTTTCACATCCGCGTTGCCATATGTCTCCTTTGGCATGGCACCTGGGTGGTTTCTAAAATGCCCTAAGGTGGGAGCAAACTTCCTGCGTGCATTATTTTCTGCAAATAAACTTAGCAGGTGACAATCCTAAGAACATGAAGGTCGTAGAGACCTTTGAGAGTTTAAAAAATTGTGTGAGCACTTGAACGTCCCTTGCAAGCCTAGTGGTCTGTGTAGTGACAAGCAGGCCAAGGATAAATGCGGCTTTTTACATGTGCCTCATGCCAGTCCCATGGAAGCCTAGACCCCATAGTTTGTCTCTGGTATTAAGGAGGCTTGCAGGATTACACACAAGTCAGGGGTGTTGGAGAGTGGTGAGGAAGGAGAGAAACCCCTGGGCCACAAGGCTTCCTTCCATTACTCAGACATAAGTTAATGCACTACTTTGTCACTTTTTTATTGACTGACTGTGAACCAGAGCCGATTTTACTTCACATTTTATTCCTCAGACTGTGTGTGAAGTCATTATGGGATGTTACCTCTACCTCTGATAGCAAAGTCTGTCATTTTTTGTTTTCTAATGCACAAAGCACAGCGTAAAACACTGGGCTGAAACAAAGTAAATGTGCCTTGGTCAACAGATTTTTATTTTTTTAAGTTTTGATAAAATTGGGTCTTCAGTGCGCCTCTCCACACCGACCTATTCCAACTTGTCCAGAGGTATGACATACAAAGTTGCTTAGTGTTCTTTTGCATGTAGTATTTTCAGTTCAGCCTATGTGACTGCACTCTGTAGAGTATAATGTACTTTACAGGTTTTTGTTGTGTTAAGAAACCTTTAGCTGGTAGGATTCACAGAACCTTCTCGGGCCATTCACATATCAAATTTGCCCAGAGTTGGCAAGTTTCCTTTTACAAGGAAAAACAATATAGAATCAGTTTGATGACTTACACAAAAAGCGAGTGCAGGAGGTGGTTTTATGATACTGGTGAAGATAAAAAGCTCCATAATCACCAGTTTTTCAAGAACTGTAGTCCCCAAAACGAATAAGATTGTTTTTATGAGATAGAACTTTCTGTTACTATTGAACCAAAGCAAAAGTTTTGAAGAAAACTAAAATTTATTCTTTAAGAAAATGTGAGAATTGGTCATTAAAATTAGCCTCTAATTAAGCAAAAACTGTTGACATAATACATTAAGAAGCATGCATGTCTATCCTCTGACTCATGAAGCAATTAAAATCAGTTCTGGTGAATAAGGTCAGCCAGAACCAGGGACAACTGTTGCCATAGTCTGGGGAAGGCTTTGTAAAGAGATAGAAATTGAGAAAATTCTAACTCTTCAAAATCAACCTTTTTTTTTTTTTTTTGTCTGAGGGGATGAGAAGGTGCAGGCTGAAGACGTCTTTGTTTTCTCTCTCACAGTTTTATTTCTGTTCTCACATCGGCTTTCCTTTACAGGAATATTAAGGACTAGGTCTTAGCGACGGGCGCTGGCTTGGGGGAAGGCAGGGCAAAGGGAAAGTGTTGTGTATGGCTTTTCATATGTTAATCAGTTGATTCCATGACAACCATTGAAAAAAAGCAGAGCTGCAAACAAAGGCTGCAGCCGGAGAGAGGATCAGGGCCCTTTCAGGGTCGAGGTAGGAGTAATAGCCAGGACTCCCTTCCTCTGGAAAGTATCTGATGGCTGCTCCTCTAAAGATGTGGTTTTAATAGTGCAAAATCAGTATGTAATGAATGCAGAGTTTTATGAGTCCATATTTTACCCTCAACCATGTTTCTCCTTTAAAGAGTAGTGAGTAGGAAACCAAAAGTATGTGCCCAGCCTCTGCTCACTTGAGGGACCTGGACTGGAGTCCATGCAGGAGACACAGAAGACTTATCAGTTCCAAGAACTGTGCACTTCGCTTTTGAGTGAAAAGATCCAGGCTTGTCTTGCAGTATAAGAAGGTGGGTAGGGCTGGTTCACTAGAGAAATGCCAGTGGGAATGCCTCCTCTCTCCAGGCGGCCCATGGACACAGAACAGTATATGTCATTTCCAGGGCTGAAACTGTATGAGACACAGGCAGGAACAGGTCCCCGAGATCTGTAGCATTCCTTGGCTTCTTTAACCAATGAAGAGAAATCCTAGCTGGCTGCTTATCCTTCCAGAAACACAGGACGACATCCTCATGCTAGTTTTACTGATGTCTAGTACAGTAAGTTTCTACTTGAACTTCTGTGGTTATATGTATGAATTAGCTGTTGTATCACGCACCACAAAGCACTCCTTCTTGCTGGTGCTGAGCACTGGAAGGCACTGGATTCCGCAATAATGCTGACTTTACTCATGTTCTGTCCAGTCTTGTTTTTCCATCTGGTGTACTACTCAGTCTTTGATTAAATTACATTAAATTCCTCTTTTTCTTTTCCTTTTGGCCTTCTTTAAGTAGTTGCCAGAAACTCGCCATGAGTAACTTGTGATACAGTGTTTTCTCTGTGTAGATGGACACAAGTGCTTTCATCACAATGGAATGCTTATGGAGTTACATAATTCAAAGGATGCTAACGCAAAAATACAACCTCATTCAATCTGGTTACGATGATGAATAGCAAGACCACGAGGACTGCTAAAAGAATTTCAGTTTAAAGTGTAGGTTTTGGTCTTCCCTTTAGTGGGTTATAAATGTATTTCATGCTTCTTTTCTCATTAACTTTATGAACTACGTGAATCTTACATTCATGCCATTCCTGAGCAGAACTGTTTGAGAAAAGGATGTGAGTTTGTAGTAATGCCTGGTCAGAATTTGACTGTATCAAAAATATGCTGATTTTTTTGGGGGGCATTGAACTCAGGACCTTACACTTGTCAGGCAGGCTCTTGTGCACCTGTGCCATCTACCCAACCCCTGCTGATTTTCTTAAAATTATATTATTTTCAAGTACATATATTAATTAATATCAGAAGCATGGAATTTATTATCATTTAATATTTTAATAAAAACCACTGAATCATTCATTCACTCAATAAACTTTTACTCAGTACTTACTGTAAACAAGACCTAGGCTAAGTCTTTGGTAGACACAAAGATAATGGTATTACTGATTTTCTTTAAAAATTCAATTTAGTTTAGGGAATGTAAATATATTAGTAATTATGGCTTTTGTCATTTTTCTATCTCATCATTTCCCTGAAATTTAGGTTTATTGTGGTTTAAATGGATGCATATCTTTTACTCAAGGTAAAAGTAAAGAAAGTAAAGGTGATTAAGTGAGGCAAAATTAAAATGAGAAAAAAAATAATGTGATAGGAGGGACAAGATAAGCTCGCCATGATGAGCATAAGATCATGAATTGTAGCTTTGGTCTTTTGAGACAAGCTCTTGCTATAGTCCAGACTGGCTTTGAATGTACTATCTAGCCCAGGAGAGTGGGGCTTAAACTCCTGGCGATCCTCCTGTTGCAGTCTCTAAAGTGTAGCGATCATAGGTGTGCACTACCACACCCATCATGTACTGCTAAAGGTGAAATCTCAACTGATATAGCCTAAGAAGTATTATTTATAGAATTCTTGTAAGTATATGCTTTTTAGTGAACTAGTCTGACGGTTGCTATAAGCCAAAACGTTTACTTGTATTGAGATGTAAAAGACATCTTTTCTCACAGATCTGCAAAAAGAGAACTTTGTAAAGTATAACAGTATGTCTTCAATGAGTTTCTTATAATACTAAATCTTCTATAATACTTTGCATACTACTTCTACATAAAATAGGACAACCAAACTAAAACTGCTCACAGCGATCATAGACTTGCTTTCAGGAAAGGAAAGCAACTATAGTTGGTTTTTCCATGAAGAGCTATGCTCTACATTCTCCTTCTAACACACACACACACACACACACACACACACACACACACAGACCCCTAATCCCAAATTACAAACGTTATAACCACAATTAAGTGGCCAGGGGAAGGATACTTTATTCTGAAATAAAACAGTAACTTCAGAATTTACAGAGTGCCTAGTGTTCATCTACAAACACATTTGATTTTTGGTTTTTTTTTTGGCTGTGTTTAGAAAGGATGATGAAAGTAGAGTAGCTTTTTGGGTGCTTTAAGGTAAGGGGGACCCACCAGATGGTGCAGTGGGCGAAGGCACCTGCTTAGATAGATTACAGCCCAGTGGCCAGGGCTTGATCCCCAGCATGCTGTGTCAGCCCCACCCCCAGGGTACACTGAGAGGGCAATTGAAACTGGGTGTGGTGGTGTGCACCTATAATCCTAGCACTTGTGAGGCTAAAAACAGGAGAATCACTATGAGTCAGACCTACATAGTAAAACCCTGCAGATTTGCACTAAATAGAAAATAAATAAATAAATAAATAAATAAATAAATAAATAAATAAAGGTAAAGGGTCTGTGCAGGCAGGTGATTGCTTGGAAGTGTGAACAGGACTTGAAGTATATAGGAGGGAAGGTTGGGTTGCAAAGGCTAACAGAAAGATATGAGATTAAATAGGGACAAATAGAAAGGGTACATACAGAAAAGACGACGTGAAGATTTTGCAGGGACAGTGATGACGCAATCAGCAAGCCTCTGCTGCTACAGGGAGGTGTGACCAAGCTGACCACTGAAGGTAAAGCATTTTTTAAAAATGTATTTTGTACAGGGTCTCACTACACAGCTAGGACTTGTAGGGATCCTCCTGTCTTCAGCCTCCCCAGTGTGGGGATTACAGGCAAGCGCCACGACAACCGGACTTGCTGGCTGAGTGTGCCTGGGAGTGAGGCCCGTGGGTAGGGTGGTTTTGCAGTGATGTGATGGGTCCTCCTAGAGCTAGCCTGAGAGAAGTTCCGATCCTTATCATTTGAGCAAATCAGATGGCTGATTGTACAAGCCAAAGCGTAACCCTGTAAAAGAAATCCTACAAAATGTACCCTCTGAAGGGCTTTATCCTATATAAAGTTTGTAATAGATTTTGTGCTAAAAGAATTGCATAGCTTTGCAATATTACCTGTAAGTACTATTATCATGATTTGAAAATAAAATAGTTTTAAGAATTAAATACCAGAGATCTGGTGTTCTGGTTTGGGTCTAGGTGTGCCCACAAAGCCAGTGAGGGAAAGAGGCCTGCTTGCTCTCTTTCTGCTCTTTATGTTTTGTTGTTTCCACTGTCATGCACTGCTGCACTCTGCCATGGGCCACTTTGCCTTGGAGTCCGCTGAGTGTGAACTGAATCCTCCACAAACTGCGAGCTAAGTAAACCTTTCCTGCCTTTATTGTGTGTGTTGGCTATCTTGTTTTGGCAACAAGAGAAAAATAACAGAAGCCGGGCATGGTGGCGCACGCCTGTAATCCCAGCACTCGGGAGGCTGAGGCAGGAGGATCGATGCGAGTTC
>PVJA010013471.1:0-47021 GCA_004027025.1 Myocastor coypus
TTTTTTTTTTTTTTTTTTTTTTTTTCTTTTTATTTATTTATTTATTTTTTTCTTGTTTCAGAACCTTTTTTGTTTATTCACTCATTTTTATGGCCGGCTCAGCCCACCCCAAGGGCAGGGCTGGCATAGCATGTGGTGCTGGGGATCGAACCGCAGTCCCTGAAGCCACCCAAGCTTTCCCAAGCAGGCGCTTTAGACCAGTGAGCCATCCCGCCAGGCCCCAATGTTTCTATTTTAATGTTTTGATCTTTAGTCCATTTTGACTTTAGTGCACAGTAATAGACCTGGGTCTAATTTTAGCTTTCAGTGTGTGGACAGCCAGTTTTTCCAGCAGCATTTGTTAAAGAGGCTATCTTTCTCACAGTGAACATGTTTGGCCCCTTTACTAAGGATAAGATAGCTACATGTGTTTGCAGTTGTATTTGTATCTTCTAATCTGTTCCCTTGATTCTCAGGTTTGCTTTTCACCAGTACCATGCTGATTTTATCACAGTAGCTTAATAGTATAATTTCAAGTCAGTGCTTGTAATGCTTTCTACATTGCCTTTCTTGTTCAAGATTGCCTTTGCTATTCTAGGTCTTTTCTGATTCCAAATAAATTTTAAGAGTATTTTCTCTAGATCTGGGAGGTATATTGATAATATTTTGATAGGAATTGCATTAAATCTGCATAACAATTTTGGGAGTATGGTCATTTTCACAGTGTTGGTTATTCCTATAGAGGAGCAAGGAATATCTTTTCATTTTCTGAAATCTTCTTCAATCTCTTTTTGTAGAAGGTTACAGTTTTCATTGTACAGAACTTTCACTTCATTTTTTAGATTAATTCCTAAGTGTTTCATTTTTTTAGATGCTATTGTGAAGGGTACTGTTTCTCTAATTTCTCAGTGTGTTTGTTTTCTGTGCAGGGGAATAATATTGATTATTGGGCACTGACTTTGTGTCCTGCCATGATACTGAATTTGTTTATCAATTCTAGGAGCTTCTTAGTGGAGTTTTTTGGTCTTCCAAGCAGAGTATCATGTCATCTGCAAATAATGATAGTTTAACTTCTTCTTACACCTATTCTTATTCCTTTTATTTCTCCCTCTTGAGTGATGGCTCTAGCTAATGATCTCAAATTGCATAAGAATAGTGAGAGAGGACATCTTTATCTTGTACCTGATTTGAGAGTAAAAAGTTTTCAGTTTTTCTCCATTTAGAATTATATTTGCTGGTTGATTTGTCATAGATGGCTTTTATCAGGTTCAAATATAAGCCATTTATCCTAATTTTCTATAGATCTTTGATCATGAATGAGTGTTGGAATTTGTCCAAGGCCTTTTCTCCATCTATTGAAATGATCACATGGTTTTTGTTCTTGACTCTATTAATGAAATGTGTTATACTTATAGATTTGTATATGTTGAAACATCCTTGCATCCCTGGGATGAATCCTACATGGTTGTGGTGTATAATCTTCTTGATAACATACTGACTTCCAATGGCTAGTATCTTTTTTCTGGTACCAGAGATAGAACTCAGGACCTTTGCTTGCCAGGTAGGTGCTTATGCCAATGAGCTACCTCCCCCAGCCTATTATTTGTGCTTGTGAATTTGTTTTTACAACACTGGAACTGAACCCAAGGGCTCACAAATTCTAGGCAAATGCTCTGCCATTGAGCTACCCTCTCAGCCCTTATTTTCTAGTATTTTATTGAGGATGTTTTGCGTCTATGTTTATGAGGGAGATTGACCTGTACCTCTTTTTTGGTTGTATCTTTCTCTGGTTTGGGGATCAGTATAATACTTGCCTCCAGTAATGATTTTTTTTTTAAATTTTATTTATTTATTTATTTCTTGTTTCAGAACCTTTGTTTGTTTATTCACTCATTTTTATGGCCGGCTCAGCCCACCCAAGGGCAGGGCTGGCGCAGCATGTGGTGCCGGGGATCGAACCGCGGTCCCTGAAGCCGCCTAAGCTTTCCCAAGCAGGCGCTTTAGACCACTGAGCCATCCAGTAATGATTTTGGGAGTATTGCTTCATTTTCTATTGCATTAAAGAGTTTGCAGAGTATTGGGACTAAATCTTCCCTAAATTTCTTGTAGAATTTAGCTGTGCATCCATCAGGATCTGGGCTTTTATTTGTTACTAAGTTTTTTTTTCTTTCTTACATTTTCAATTTCATGGTTTAATATTTTGTTATTTGGAGTTTTTTATATCTTCTTGATTCACTTTTGGCAATTTGTAGCTATCTAGGAATCTGTCCATTTCTTCTGTGTCCTCAATTCTGTGGGAGTAAAGATTTTCTAAGTAGCTCTCTATGATTTTCTGAATTTCCACAGGATCGGTAGTAATTTCTCCCTTTTCATTCCTTATTGCTGGAATTTCAGTTTTTTCTTCCTTCTTTTTGAGGAGGCTGGCTAGGATTTTATTAATTTTATTTAGTCTTTCAAAAAACCAGCTTTGGGATTCATTAATTCTTTGTGTTGTTTTCTTTCACTCAATTGCATTGATTTCTGCTCTAATCTTTGTAATTTCCTTCCATATTTGGGCTTTGGACTCAGTTTGCTCTTCTTTTTCTAGAAGCTTGAGGTGAAGCATTAGGGTATCCATTTGTTCTCTCTCTGTTCTCCTAAAGTGTGAGTAGACAGCTGTAAATTTTCCCCTGAGAACTGCTTTCATTGCATCCCACAAATTCAAGTAAGTTGTGTTTGAATTTTCATTAGATTGCAGATATTAATTTTTCTTTTATTTCATCTGTAACCCATTGGTTGCTGAAGAAGGTATTATTTAATTTCCACATGTTGTTGGGGTTTTTGTGGTTTCTTTTGTGATTAATTTCTGGTTTTATTGCACTGTGGTCAGATAATAGGCATGGGATAATTTCTGTGTTCTTGTAGATGCTTAAGCATGATCTAGTAAGTGGTCAGTTTTAGAAAGCATCCCATGTGCAGCTGAAAAGAATGCATATTCAGATGTTGTTGGGTGGAGCACACTGTCTATGTCTACTAAGTCCATTTGTTCAAAGGTTTGGTTCAGTTCTACTACTTCCTCGCTAATTTTTTATCATCTTGACTTTTTTTTTGAGATGAGTTAAGATTATGATATTTGTTATTAGCTTTTTCATGTCCTTTAAAACTTGTCACGTATAGTTGTGTGCTCCCATATTTGGTGCATACATATTTATGACTATTATGTCTTTCTCTTGAATTATTCCCCTAACCAGTATATAGTAACTTTGTTTGCCTCACTTGATTATTCTTGGCTTGAAGTTGATTGTCCACGAACAGCATAGCTACCTCTGCTCTTTTCTGAGGTCCTGGAGCATGTGGCATTGTTTTCCACCCAATGGCAAAGTTTTATCCTGCAAGCTTGTCGTGAGAGAAGTTGACCGTGAGTGAGTCTCAGACTCTGATCACAATCACACCGAGGTGCAGAACATCCTGTTCTCTCCTCAACATCCCAGGTCCTCCCTCAGCTCTTGGAATCTACTTTGGCCTCACCAAAGGCCAAGAAACACCTGCAAGCCAACCTGGGCTTCAGCTGAAAGGACAACTCGCTCTGAGAACTCACTTCCAGCTCTGGTCCTGAGCCTTAGTAGATTGCTTAGTTCTGGACTGCATTAAGCTTTTTGGTTCTCCCTTAGCTCTCAGTTTTAACCTGTTTTCATCCCCATATCTATGCAACCTATCAGGAGTTAGGGGCAAGAAGCTGCAGCTTCCATCCCAAGGAGAAGCCTGGCTTCCCCTGACTCAAGGGAGTTGTTGGGATATTAAAAGGGCTGAACTGAGATGTGGAGAATCAGTAATTTTCACTGTTTCTGCCCTGGCCTAGCCTTCCTGTTCTGCACCCACTCAGCCACTGCCAGCTCATAACATGACAATTAATCATAATAGGGTTTGTTGACACTACTCGGACTTCAAAGGTGCTGTTCCTTATGCATCAATGCTTTATCTGCGTCATCTTGTTGGATTTTTATGCCTGTTAGAAAAATGTGCTTTGTTTTACTTTGTTTTGTTTCTGTTCTGTTTTCAGTCTTGGGAATTGACCAGCAGGCTCTGAGATACATCTATGCCTCTTTTTTTAAATTTTATTTCCAGACAGGGTCTTGCTGAGTTGTCCAAGCTGTCCTGAAACTTGTAATCCTCCTGCTTTAGCCTCCTAGGTACCTGGTATTACAGGTGTACACTATCACAACCAGAAGAGAATTTTTTGTAACCATTACTACCCATGTCCACTGAGAAAATGGAGACTTCAGTAAAAAAAAACAAGCCAAGGTCACCTGCATGGGACAAGCTGAAATCAGGATTCAGATCAGGCGGGCAGAGCCAAAGCATGAGACTTTCAGCCAGCGTGTCCCAAGTATTGTTAGTACTGCCAAGGATCATGGCTTGGCTAGGTGACTCTATGTGTTAGTGCTTACATGATCTTTATTACTTCCATGTGTCCTTTTCTTAGACTTAGCGTGGACACATCACTGAGTAATACATGCACCCTAGGTAGTGCCTGAAAAAGTTTCAGCGAGAAAAAAGAAGGTTATGACATTGGAAATGGGGTGGGAAGAACAGTTTAAATCCCAAATTCAGCAGTAAAATGAGTTAAATCTCTGCTGCTTCAACACATCCAAGCACATAGGCTTGGGAATAATTGGGGTGATCCGGGGAAGCTGAAGGGGTACAGGTGGGGGGAAGATTAGGGGCCGGTCTGACAGAGTTCTGTACTCTTCTGTCCTATACACATCTCTTTCATCTTTTAAGGATTGCTGCGCACAGTTTTTGAAACCCCACACTACCAAGTCCAGTAAGCTATCTAAGCATGAGTATGCTAGCTGGGACTTAATTTTGTCTCATTTATTCCTGATGTCCCTCCCTAGCTCATAATTTTGGATTTTTTAACTGATCCAACATAGAATAAAGGCCCCATTTAGGAAGACCTTGCCAAAATTTCACAAGTATCTGAATTATCTAATAGCAGGGAATGGTTTTTAGGTCAGGTCTATTGTCCCGCAGTATTGAAAGTCCCCAGGGGGGCAGAGTTATCTGTACATCTCAGTGATGGCTACAGGAGAAAGCCAATAAATGTCTGCAGATGAAACAGAGGAAGGAGAGACAGAATGAAAGAAGGGAGCAAATGAAAGAGAACAAAGGAAGGACAGAGGGAGAAACGGAAGGAGGAAGGAAAGTTGGGGAGACAACAGGAGAGGAGGGCAGAGTCACCAGTTAAGGCTAAGAGCTACAAAGTGGACATAGGCTTCTGGTGTCCTGCCACACTTATAATTTATCTGGCACGCTGTCTACTAACTGAAATATTTTCCAACAAAAAATCGCTTTCCTCTTCTTCTTATGGTGTATCCCAGCGGGAGCCCCGGGTCAGCCCAAGCCAATTCCTCAGTGTTCACTAACTCCTACCACAATCCTTCCTGGGATGTCTGTGTGTGTCCTTGAAGCATGAAGAGTTAGTTACTAAATGAAGAAGGTAGTAATTCACCAAAGGTGCGCAGTGGTAGAGAGATAAGGCCCCTTTTAACTGCCAGTGACCCAGGCTGGTGTACCCTGAGGTCCCATGAGGAATTCCCACAGAGTGTGGGAAGCATCTCATGCCTTCTCCAGAACCTGGATGGTGATGGCTGAACCGACTCTTTCCACTTGCAAATGGGGTACTGAAACAGGGAGGGTTAAGTGAGTTACCCAAGGTCACCCACTGTGTGAGTACAAGAGCTCACATTAGAACCCAGTCAACTAGGATTACTCCTTGGGAACACGAAACTCGTGTGAGAATCAAGCACCACTAAAAGATTCCGAGACCTCATAGTAATATGGAATGCTAAAGTCTGCAAACCTTTCTGATAAGCATGACAGTACTTCATTTTGCTTCTTCCAAGCTCCTGAGCAGTAACTAAGACACATAATTTTGTTGCTATTTGTAGATAATGAGACTAAGGGCCAGAGAGAGTAAGGAACCCAAGTGGCCCAGAACGAGGCACTGGTGGAGGCTCTGTCACCCACAGCAGGTCTCCTGACCTTTCTCACCCAGCGCACTGCCTACCTCTTCGGGCAAAGCAGCACTGACTGCACCATCGCATCAAGGTCCCATGGCCAAACCCATTGTCTGCTCGGACAATGAAGCAGCATCAGTGGCTCTGTGAATCCCACTGACAGTCAGAAGTGGCACTGGCATGAGTTTTGAAACCAGTGAATCTTCCATGCACGTGAGACCGAGCTATTCTACAGCAACCTCAGCACTTTGTCACCTGATTCTTCCACATCCTGCCATTAGAGTTGGGCTCAAATGGACATACATGCTACTACCTTGGCTGCTTTATCATTTCCTGACACCTGAGTATTCACTATGTATTCATGATCTTTTGTTTCCAATTCTAAAATGTGTAGAGCTCTACAATTTGGGGCATTCTCCCTGGGTTTGTAGCAAGCCATGCTAAAATAACCTCAAAAGCTTACCTGAAATAACCAAAGGCTATTTGTAATATTAACTCATTGCATTTGGTGCGAATATTCATAGTTTTATTCTGAAAACATCAGTGAGCTTAATGATAGGGTACTAGTTCAGATCTCCCTGGAGATGACTGTCATCATGCTAAAATCACAAAGAACCGCTGCTGAATCAAATTGGGTCTCCAGAATTTGGCACATAGGATTATAGTATCATGGATGTTTAATGAGCACCTGTCCCCAGCTCCTAGTTTTGGATTTTTCCATATGCCACTCATCCAGTTGTCATATTAATCCTCATAACACAGACATGCTGTAGGTAGGGAGGGACACTGGCTAAGAGATTCGGTACTTTATTCTAGATCATAGATTTACTAAACCAGGAGCCAAAAGAAGCCCAAGCCTTATTCAAATACTCCTGCTTTCACCCCTGCACCTTGATCCTTGGACCATCCCTTCTCCAACTCGAATACAGTATGAACGCACGTGTGTGCGCTCACGCATGTCCACATGCATGCCATTTTATCTGGGGAGGGGGGAGAGAGCGCCTAAGTTTTGAAAAGCTTTGAGCAATTGGGAGAATGAAATTTCATATACCCTAGGTAAGAGAAAAAAAAAAGAAAAACAGCTTGGAATTTACAGATCTACAAAACTTTGGCCGCCAATATTCTACCTCTCCAACTTTGCCTCTCTGGACACCCGCACAGCTTAGAGAGAACAAGAAGAGATATCTCAAATCTACTTGCACCCCAAGGAGCCAGAGACCAAGGGTGGATTTTTAGGCTGGGTCTTCTGGCTGGATGGCTGAACAATACTGGAGTACAAAGGAAGGAACGCTGTCTCTCTTGAATCCAGGGCCTCCATCCTCTGGGACACGGAAGCGTCCACTAGAGGGCAGACAACTCGTGAGGTGGCTGGTTCAGGTTGGACTGCTGGTTAACAAAGCCAGTCTGGGGAAGGGCAATTCTCTCCAGCACCAGCCTTGATGCATGATTGATCTTTGCAGAGCTATATGTTTGTTTTCAATCTTCTGAACTCTTTTCTGCAATGATAATTAATGTCAGACAGTGTATTTTCTGGTTAATGCCACTCTGCACCGATAATAACTCAAAAACTGAGATTTATCCTGCACCATGACTCCCTTTTCACGCTTCATCTCTTCGTGTTTACATCTGATTTAACTTTTTCTAATCTAAAATAAATCAGCATGAAAAGCATTAGATTTTTCATTTAGATTCTCAATTGCCTTTTATTACTGAGATAATATCCCTTATCTGATTGCAAATGGTGGGATTGTTCCCTCGTTGAGATCCGAATGAAGACACTGAAGCTCAATCTTCCGGCTTTGCTTGGTTCTCCTTCCCTCCTATTTCCAAGGCTGGTATCTGGCGTGGTTCTGATCTGAACATGAGACACATCAGGATGTAAAGTGATCCATTATTTCCATCATTCCTCCTCTCTCGCTAGGCGGGGGAGGAAGGCAGCCTCCCCTGGCTCTCTAATGAGAAGAGGCCCAGAGAGAGTGCGCTCTTCCTTTTCCCACCAGGGTGACTTAAGCTCCACATCTGTTTGTAGGTATAAATGAGAACAGCAAGCATGAAGCACTTGGCTGGAGATTTCTAGGCAAACATCAGGCACGGTGGGAGAATAAATCCAAAATATAGGTGTGTTAATTACCCAATTACAAAGGCAAATCCAGCCAAACTATTTTATATATTAAAGAGGTAGATGTCTCTTCATGCCTCAAGCACTCCTTCCGTGTGTTCTATTGTGCTTTCTATCACCTGTAATATTTTCTCCTTACTCTAGTGAGTTGACGACTTCAGAAACTGAATTCATTCCTTGCTCACGTGAGAATTTGTCCAGTAATTGTTTGCCAGCACTTTCTACCGTCTCTTAGAGCCCTATACAGTCTGAACTGCTTCAGTGCTAAGTACCCTAGCTAGAGTCTTCCTGATTTTGGAATGCCTCTGAAAGTTCTGGGATTTCAGTTGCCTACTCGACATTATAACTTGTGATTCAATTGTTGATTTTCTTCTTTCAGAGTGACAGAGAGAGAAACACCAGCAGGGTGAAGATCCTTCTCTTCCCCTCCTCTCACACACGCATGGAACCCTTCCCCAGGCCCTGCAGGGAAAGGGCTTTTCCATCTCGTACCGGTGGTGGCTGCTTTTTGTGATTGTTTTTTGGTCAACTACACTGATGGAAAGCAATCTAATATGAATGGTTTTCATACCTGACTTTCACGCCTTCCCAAAATTAGGGGAAGACATGACTTCTGATAATTAAGGGACAGTACAATTTGGTCCTTAATGGTTTTCTCACAGAAAAATTATAACAGCTACACTGTGGCACAGTTGCCAGGGCCAGGTACCACATTAAGTGCTTCATGGTGCTACGTAATCTCCATGGCAACTCCAGAAGGAATGGCCTACTGTGATCTAATCTTAAAGGCAAGGGAGAATTGTTTTTAGTATGATTATTCATAGGAATATCAGCTTAGCTTGAGGGAGCTGTAAGGGAGGCTGAGGCAGGAGGCTAACCCAAACAATTCAGCAAGATTCTATCTCAATCAATCAATCAATAAAATGTGGCTGGAATGTAGCTTAGTAGTAAATCACTTGCTTAGCATGCAGAAGACCCTGGGTCCAACTTCCAGCACTTCAAGAAAAAAACACAATAGTGCAATCCACAGCCAAGCATTAGTGACTACTGTGAGCCAAGCGTGGCCCTCAGCACTCTCCGTACACCTCCTTTTTCTATTCCCATAGCCACCGAGATGAAAGTATCATTACAGCTTCACTGTATGCATGTGGCAAGTGACACAGAAAAAGAGAGTTCAGTCACTGAAAAACTGTCCGTCAGGATAAAAGTCCACGTTTACCAGTGCCAGGGCCACACCCTTGTCCTTCGCTGCCTCAAAACAACAGCACTGATTCCCTAAAGCTTTCTGTGATAGAACATTCCAGAATGGGCAACATGTTTTAGTGGCAAAAGGCCAATGCCAGGGGTTGGGTTTGGGAAAGGGCCTGAGAGGACTTAGGGGGCAGGGGGAGGCAGAGGATAAAAATATTGTAGACTTTCATTTGGTATTAGATGTACCGCTGTCTTCCTTTGTCAAAACAAAATGAACTGTGCCCTTTTAAAAATGTGTGATCAGATATGTAAGTTGTATAATAAGGTGACTTTTAAAAATGTATAATTCAAAAGGTAGCTCAGTGGTCTAAGAGCCTGCCTGCTGAGCTCAAGGACCTGAGTTCAATTCCTGGTACTGCAAGCTATGCCAGCCTGAGAATCCAGGATTATGCCATATGAGGCCCAAAACTGGGCATGGCGGAACAAGCCTGTAATCCCAACGCTAAGGAGGCTGAGACATGAGGATCACGATGAGTGTGAGCTGTGTAATGAGACCCTGTACCAAATAAATAAATAGCATCATAAATAAGTTGTTTTGCTTAGAGTTTCAATTCAACAAACACAAAGTAGAATTGAAACTTGATCCCCACCCTCACAGGTCTCACCAGCTGGTGGAAGAAGCTACAACTGAGAAGTGTCTTATGCACTTAGAGTTCACAGTCTTCAAACACAAGTAAGCACGAGGCCAGCTTTGAGGGCATGGGGCCTGCGCAGTCATGCAGGCACGCAGCCACAGGAGGTCTGTGAGCGCACCACTTCCAACATTTTATTAATTTATTTTATTCATTTTTTCAAATAATTTTTTTATTTTATTTTATTTTTTTCTTGTTTCAGAACTTTTGTTTATTTATTTTTATGGCTGGCTCAGCCTGCCACATGGCGCTGCGTGTGGTGCCGGGGATCGAACCGCGGTCCCTGCAGTCGCCCAAGCTTTCCTAAGCAGGCGCTTTAGACCACTGAGCCATCCTGCCGGGCCCCACTTCCAACATTTTAAATGCACAGCTGAGCACCTTTGTAGCACTCTGCAACCATCACCAACATCCGTTTCTGAACTGTTTCCTCGTCCCGGTGGAAATCCTGTACCCATTCAAATTCTGCAGCTTCCAGTCTTTTGGAGACCAAGGACTGATTTTATGAAAGAACTTTTGTACAAAGGAGGGGAGGGTTTGAGGATATTTCAAAGGGGTTTTCAACCCGGATTCCTCCCATTCACAGTCCACGGTTGGGTCCAAGCTCCTAGGAAACTCCAACGGTGCCGCTGGATCTCCCAGGAGGCAGAGCCGAGGCCATGATGCAAGTGATGAGGAGCAGTCTTAAACATAGATGAAGCTTTGCTCAGCCGCCTACTGCTCGCCTCCTCCCACGTGGCTGGTTCTGAACCGGCCACAGGCTGGCACTGACCCAGGGCTGCAAGCCGGAGGCCCCTCCACTAAGCAATGACTCGCCATTCCCGCCCTCTCTTCTGCTTTCCGTCTGTGCATCCGACCTTCCAGGTGCCTCGTGTTAGTGAATCCAATAATCTATGTCTTCTGTGCCTGGCTTTTTACACTCCACATGACATTCTCAGGGTCCGCCCCTGTTGTGGGTGGATTACCTCTTGATTCATTTACTGGTGCCATTTAATGCACACGAAATTCATGCCTTTAACTTTGATGAAGTTTAACTTATGGATTGTTTTCCTTTGGTGGAACTGTGCTCTTGTTATCGCCATCCAAAATTTTCACCAGTCTTATCTTCAAACAGGCATCTTGTAAGTGGAAGCCTAAGGGGCAGCGAAGCAGGCATGTGGCCTCGGGAGGCACGGGCAGTATCTGTGCTCCCCCGCTACACTTTGACATCAGGCAGCCCTCAGCCACAGTCGGGGTGAGCCCAGGATGCACCCCAGTAGAACGGAGCTTGCCATGAATTCAAGATGACTGTTTGATCCAAGATCAATCAGGAATGCTGACCGCAGTGAGGCTGAGCCGTTCTCCAAACACCAGACTGCATGGGTGCCCGAGGAGCATAAACGGCAGAGCGACTCTTTCAAGTCTTTCTAGTGTGAGTTATTCCCCTAGGTCTCCGATCCTTGTACTGAAATGAGAACGGAGAAAGAAGGCAAGATAGCGCAGCCCAGGGGCGGCCTCTCCTCGCTGCCTGGGCTCCTTCCCCAGCAAGCCAAGAGCCGAGAGCCCATGGAATGAGTGCATGTCAAAGCTGGGCTGCAGCGCTTCTGTTATTCTTTTTTTTTTTTTTTTTAATTAATTAATTTATTTATTTTTTTCTTGTTTTCAGAACTTTTGTTTGTTTGTTTATTTATTTATTGTTAAGGCTGGCTCAGCCTGCCCTGAGGGCAGGGCTGGTGCAGCATGTGGTGCCGGGGATCGAACCGCGGTCCCTGCAGCCGCCTAAGCTTTCCTAAGCAGGCGCTTTAGACCACTGAGCCATCTTGCCGGGCCAACGCTTCTGTTATTCTGCCAAGAATGAAACGCTTGTATGGATGGAAGAGCTAAAAACCACAAATTGTGTCATTTTGGTAATTCCATAGAAGTTGAAGGATTCTACACCCATGTTATAACCAGAATTGCCGAACATGAACAGTAAAATACATTGATGACACTGTAAAATGATCAGTTTTTTTTTTTTTTTTTTTTTTTTTTTTTTTTTTTTTTTTTTTTTTTTTTTTTTTTTTGCTAAGATCACTATTAAATAGCACATTTAAAATACCAGCAAAAATCAAGAGAAAGAACAAATATGGAAAAAATGAGAAAGTTTTAGTTGACTAACATTAGTCACCATCTTTTTAAAGCAGGGCATCCACATTTCCCTTGATAGATAAATACAAATAAATGGCTGGTATTTCAAAACTATCTCACAGAGAATCTTCCCAGGTGGTTCCTGTTTATCCCACTCATGGCACGCACACCACAGGCACCGATGGAAGCAGCAGTGAGGATCTAACTCTCCTGTACACTCCTGGAGCCCTCGTTTCATATTCCTTGACCCAAGACCCTGTCCCTCTGGTATCAGAGCAAAGCTGTTACATTGAACAGGCTGTTTCTCGGGGATTTTAGAACTATCCAAGGCAGCTCACCATCAAACACTGCAAAGCCAGCAGTGGCCAGAGATCATTAGTCAGTTGGGCACATTTGCAGCTAAAATAATGATTTTCATGAACTTTCTGTAAACAGAGGGATGAATCAGAGGCATCTGGCCCTGATGTAGACTGGCCCCTTGGGAACCTGGGCACTGGCTCTCAGCTACTGTGCTCGGAAGGGGCTTCTTGCCTTATACACAAAATGATGAGCAATTTGTTATCTGCTTGGAGAAAAACTTTCATTTGCTTTTAGCCTTATTTGCTTCTCTGACATATTATTTCTAAATCCTGGATATTTCCCAAGATACTCATTTTTAGAGCTGTCCAAAAGTTCTTGTTCATTGGAGAAGGAACGTGAATTAGACTCACAGAAATGAAATGAAATTATTTCCCTACTTAGAGTTTAATTAATGGGAAGAAAGATAAAACAAGGGACCTCCATTTTGCAACTTCACGTGGGCAAAGTAGAGTTGGCACCTGCCTGCCCATGTTTCGGTCTCTCTGTTGATCACTACACAGAGACTGAATCTGTAGAGCCTCAGGCCAGTGCTGAAACCGAGGAAGATCCCTTATATGCGTGGTCATCAATGTCACTTGCCCTGCCCTTACATTTTCATCTAAGATGCACTTGGTGAGCTTTTGTTCATTCATTCATTCACTCATTCATTCCTTCATAACACATCCCATAACACAAATATCTGCTAAAAGCTGATCTGGTACCAGGAGCAAAAGCTGAGATCACCCAGAGCCCAAGAATCCTTCCTCATGGAGCTCCTAGGTACAGGATTTAACCTGTGTATTTTTTTTTTTTTTAACCTTTATTTGCTTATTCACTCATTTTTATGGCTGGCTCAGCCCGCGGCCTGACGGCCGGGCTGGCGCAGCATGTGGTGCCGGGGATTGAACTGTGGTCCCTGAAGCCGCCCAAGCTTTCCCAAGCAGGCGCTTTAGACCACTGAGCCATCCCGCTGGGCCGTAACCTGTGTATTTTTAAGACCAGAGTGTCTTTGTATTTCCATTTCTAGCAGGTCAAAAAACTTAAAGATAGTTGGCAGACATATCCTTGTATATTTCCCCTTCAGTATGAGCAGAACTTATGAATACAATAGGCCATCACTCCTGTGATTAAATTATGTTATGTTATATTATGCTATGTTGCTATGCTATGTTGTGTTGTGATGTGATGTGATGTTATATGGCAGAGGGGCTTTGTAGATATAAGTGAGGTTGCTAACAGATCGCCACTGAGCCAATTGAAAGAGAAGGTGTACGATGTGGGCCTGCTTTCATCAAGAGAGCCTTTATAGTAAAGCAAAATAAAACAGAGGTTCTCCCGCTGACCTTGGACAGGCAAAGGAACATGGATGCACTGCCTGTGGCTGGAGTTTCAGAGCAAACCTAAGGAAAGGCCCTGGCAATTGAGAATGACCTCCAGCTGACACTCAGCAAGAAGGCGGGGGCTGCAATTCTACACCCACAAGAAGCTGCACTCTTGTAATAACCAGTGATCCCGGAAGAGGGCCCTGAGCCCCGAGTGAGAGCTACGTCCTTCATGACCCTTCGGTTCATCCTGGAGTAAAGCTCAGTAAGTGTAGGAGCCACCTGACACACACCAGGACTTCTGACCCACAAAACTATGAAGCAATAAAGAGACGTGGTTTTATGCTGCCCAGTTTGTGATCATTTGTCACACGGCAATAGGAAACAAACAGACAGTGTTTCCTAGACTGTATTTTCTTTATTAAATAGCCAATTAAAATGGAAGGACTCTGTGCTTCTACCTATGTTGATGTAATATCAGTCACAAGAAGCAGCTGCTTCAGCTAATCAATAAAGAGTCACAAGGAAATAAACATCTCTCCTGGACCATGGAGCCCTAGCTAACAGCCCTGTTGGCGGTCATGCGGAGAATGCATGTGCTTGACAAGCAACGCTTTTACATATGGTTAAGCTTAGAAAGGTCTTTTTAAAAATGTGTTTGGTACAGGGTCTCACTACACACCTTGGACTTGTGGTGATCCTCCTGTTTTCAGCCTCCCTAGCTCTGGGATTAGGGGCATGCACCATCACATCTGGTCTCTGTGGCTGGCTCAGTGCACCTGGGGGTGGGCTGTGCAGCAGGTGGTTGCCAGGAATAGAACCCCAGTGCCTGCATTTGCCCAGGCACTTAGTCTGCTGGGCTATCTTGCTGGCTCCTTCAAAAGTTTTAAGACATTATTTCTTCAAATATTTCTTCTCCATTATTTTTAAGACCTAACCAAGTATGTATTGAACCTCTTAATAGTATCCTATAGGTCACCCAGGTCCCCTATTCTCTTACGTGCGTTATTTCACTCTCAAGCTTTCTCTCCCCACTCTCTGTCTCTTTATCTCTCTCCTCTTGTCTGTCTCTCTTCATGTTTTTCTCTCTCTCTCCTCTCTCTTCCTTTCTGCCTCTGTCTTTCTCTGTCTCTCTGTGTCTCTCCCTTCTTCCCTCCTTCTCTCCCTCCCTTCCTTCATGCATTTTTCCTCTTCTTCAGTTTGGAAAGTGCAATGCTTCTCTAGTACCTACCTGCCATCCATCCATCCCACTGCTCCCACGAAGTACCAGTTTTTCATGGTTGGTGTTCTCTGTCTCATCTCACTTTCGTCCTACACAGCGCAGGTTGTTTCTTGGCCCACCTTGTAAAGTCCTGTAGCACACTTCTCAAATGCAAGCTCTTTCTATGCACAGCTTCCTCCTCTCAGGAGCTGTGCCCTCACACTCTACCTCCAATACCCGTGTCCTCACCCCCAAAAGACTACCACAGCCTGTTTCTCCTTCTTGAGGCACCATCCAGAAACTGCTTTCTTTTGTCAGAAACATCTGCCCCTTCCCTAGCCTTTGCTTAAACTCTCATTCTTCTTTTTTTTTTTTTTTTTTTTTTTTTTTTTTTTTTTTTTTTTTTTTTTGTCTTTTTGAGACAGGGTCTCGCTATGCAGTTGAGGCTGGCCTTGAGCTCACTTTTGTAGCCCAGGCTGGTCTCGAACTTGCACCAATCCTCCTGCCTCAGCCTCCCGAGTGCTGGGATTACAGGCGTGAGCCACCACTCCCGGCTCATTCTTCTTGCTAAGCAAGTTTCCATGACTAATGTGTCCAGATGTCTCCTGTGCACAGGCGTGCTGAGCTCACTGTACCCACAGCTCTTTATAGACACTCACTAGCTGCTTCCCCATCAGAAGACGAGCAGTAGTAGGAACGAGGCCTCTATAACCTCTGCCCCCAGCACAAGTCCTGATGTACAGCAGGGTTTTCATGCATAAGAGTTAAACAAGCCAACCCAGGTATTTCCTCCTTTATCATTGCACTCAGGCAACAAAGAATGAAATCCGGAAGAGCAAAACCAGATTAGTGAGATCTTCCTACTGGAAGGAGGTGCTCAGTTAAAGAGCTGTGGGGAGGAGTGGCTCCTACAGCAGAGAGAAGGGGAGCCTCTCCATGCCTCTGCCACTTGTTCCTGGGGTGCTTGGCTCTTTCTGAACTGCTCCTGGGTGTCGCCATTGCTGTGGAGAGATCAGCTGCTTCCCACCCAGCACCAGGCAGGAAGCCCCAACCTCTGCGTGGACACAAGGCCAGACGCCCCCTCTGCCCCTCAAACTGTGTCACAGTCTGGCTCCATCATCTCTGGGCATCATAGAATTTCCTCTCTGGAAAAACAGGGCCTGTGTGTCTGATACAGCTGGGGTGAGGATCAATGAGGCAATTCAGGGCTCAGCCGACACCGGGCTCCTTTGTTCCTCCTCTGCCTCTCAAATCCCTTCGCACACAGAGGTCTCCGCCTCACAGCTCTCCTGCCAGACCCACACCTCCTCTATAGCTAGCCCCCATCATGCCCCGGCTTCTCCTCATCACCCCCCAGCTTCCCTAGCACGACAAGTTGCACCGGGGTCTGTCACTTTCTCTGGGGTTCATGTGGTTGCAGAACATGTCTGGTCTGGTCTGGTCCGGTCTGCAGAACTATGTCAAAATCATTTTCATGTTAAATCCATCAATTTGTGGGGCTCGGGTGTAACTTCATTGTAGAGCATTTACCAGGCAAGTACAAGTCACTGGGTTTACTCAGCAGCATGTGTGCACCCACACACACACACACACACACACACACACACACACACACACACACTCAGAAACAAACAAATAACAAAAACCTTAGATTTCTGGAACCCCTCACCTCTCAGGGCCCAAACTTTCTGTATTTTTAGAAAGTTCTCGTGAATATTCTAGAAGACATTAGAGTGTCAGAACTAGTCAGCCCGGTATAAGGTAGTAAAACACCACTTGAATCCTTATAGGCATTCCAAAGATCTCAGAAAGCGATGGCCAATCTACACCAGAAATGCCCTGCGAGTGTTCTATGCCTCTGCCCTGGCCTTATCATGCAGGAATTCACCATGTATAAACTCACATGCTCAAGAGATTTTTGTCAGCTGTGAAATTTGCAGCTGACCATGGCGGGGGATAGTTCTGGGTGGAAACTGCTGTCAGCTCGTGGCCAATATGTAACCAATTTCTTGATGTATGAGGATGTTCCCAAGACCAGGCCATAAATCCTAGCCACTTGACACTCTGAATGGGGAAGAGGGGACTACTTGGTCTTGATTTGACCAAGACAGCCTTGCAGAGGCAGCGTCCACAAACACTAGTTACAGTTTTCCCTGCTCTAGGAGCTGCATGTTTATGCCATGGCTCTATGGTGGGGTTGGAGGTGGCAGAAGAAGGATATTAGAACTAGCACAACACTGACAATTCGTTTTTATGCAATGCCATCTCCACGCCAGGCTCAGCTTTTATATTGATTATTTCTTTCAACCCTCCAACAACCCCATAAGGTAGACATTCTCACTGTCTTAATTAATACAGATGAGGAGACTAAGCCTGAGTCAGATAGGACAAAAATGTGCCAAAGTCACTGAGCTAGTAGGACATCACAGCATCTTAGACCACTCACCTTAGTTACAATACATTTTACTTCCCAGCTTCCTTCCCTTGATATGGCTGAAAAGTGGGCATGGTTCCCCCAACCCGTGATGAAGTCCCTAGTGGAAACAGGTCAGATGATAATCAGGCAGATGTTATATGTGTTGGCTGAAAATGTCCTGGGTCGAGCCACATTTCACCTTCCATAAAACACTGCCCAGTGACCATAGTGAGATAGGAGACTTCAATTGCTGCATTTGCCTCTGGATGCAACCAAACATACTACAGACCTCTGGTTTCTCAGACCTCATTAGGACCCTGAGGTCTGACAGCTCTCCTTGGCAAGCTTAGAGAGAGGGCTGGAAGATTATGGGATGTAGGCAGCACTGGGACTCACAGATGATCATTTCATTTCCCTTTCAATTCCACGGTTTCCTTCTTCCTGTGTTTGGATACAGGCTACTAGGAATTGCCAATGGAAGCTCACAGCAATGGTCAACAGAGGCTGAAACTTCAAGAGGAATAGCGCTCACACACCCAGGCATCAGGCAAAGCAGCTCATTCTGGAGGGCCAGTGACATCTCTGCAGCCAACATTGCCTGCATGTCTCAGTAAAAGCAACACTTGCAGGCCAGAACTTCAGGAAGAAAAGTGAGAATGGTGAGACTTTGATCTTGGAGCAGCTGGGTTGGAAAACAGGTAAAATTGTTTTGCACCTTTTGATAACTATGAGAAGAAAGAGAATATTTGTTTTCCTCCTGTTTTATCTCAGTGACCTCCTTATTCCCTGAATCAAGTTATCTTCAAGCCCAAGCACTTAAAACTTCAGTGCTTTTATTTCTTAAATCCAAAAGAAACACTGAAAGCACTTGAAACTGTTCATCAAAACCCAAAGTGAAGTTTTTCAGTCCTGGTGGACAACAAAACCAGCTGCTTCTAGCCATGATGGAATAGCCAGCAAGGCTAAAAAGCAGTGCCTCCCAAACGTTGGCCAACTTGCAGTACAGGAGCGCTGAGGGAAAGGAAAGCAATAGCTTCCCTCAGCTGAGCTTGGGACTTCAATGAGCAGAGGAGGCAGAGACAGGATTTGGGGCAGTTGGCCTAGTCAGAATTTGTGAAGAGCAGAAAACTGCAAGGGAAGAGTGCTGGATCTCCTGAGATCTTTGGATAAATCCACCTGTGGGAGAAACAATATACTGAAACCAGGAAAAACCCATCAGAAGGTGGAAAGTCAGACAACTGTAGGGCCTGGAAAGACATTCCATTCTGGGCGTCAGTGCAAAGCTCTTGTTATGTCTGGGATATCAGACTGAACCCTCAGAAGAGTCCTATCTTAACACGGAGGCTAAATTAGTCCTGGAATAGTGATTCTCAGCCTCAGCACTATGGCTATTTTAGGCCAGGTAATTCTTTTTTGCAAGAAAAGGAGCTCCCCTGTGCTCTCTAGGACGTTAGCAGCATCTCTTGCTTTTAACCACTAGGAACTAGAGACATCCACCCCACTACCAAAAAATTTTCAAAACCAAAACTGTACGGAGATTTCCAGATGTGCCTGGGGTAGGCAGCAAAATCAGCCTCTGTAAAGAACCACATCACTCCACTGAAGCCTGCTTTGGAACATGTTTCCACAAAACCAAGCCTCAGCAGAACCAACCTGTGTTCAAGTAGCTTAACCTCATGCCGGGGCAAAGTTCAACACTCTTCATAAGAATACAACAAAATCAAGCACCCGGTGGTGCAAAATTCATTGTCTAAAATTTAATTTAAAAAAAATAAAATTCAATTTAAAATTCACATGGGGACTCGCCAAATAGTTCAGCAGATTAAAATGCATGTAAGCAGGCACAGGGGCCAGAGATTCAATCGCCAGGCCTGCCATGCTGGCCCTGCCCCCAGAGTGTGCTGAGATGGCCATTGAGACTGGGCGTGATGGTGCACACCTGTAATCCTAGCTCTTTGGAGACTGTAAACAGGTGGATCACTATGAGTCCGATTTAGTAGTGAAACCCTGAACACTCCAGAGACCTTTCCCTAAAATATAAAGAAATAAATAAACAAACACATGGAATGCAAACAAGCAAGAAATTATGACTCAGAATCAGGAAGAAAATCAATCAATAGAAATAGATACAGTAATAACAGAGATAATGCTGAAAAATAAGGGATTTGAAAACCTTTATTATAAATCTGTTCTCTTCTTCTGCTCAAGAAGTTAGAAGAAAATATCAATGGAATGGGGAGAAAAATGGAAGATGAAAGTAGTTTTTATTTATCTACTGTTTATTGTTCATGCCTCAATGCTGCTCTGGGCCCTGGGTCACAGTAGCTCTGGACCAGATTTTAGACATGTGTAGTCGTTTAAAGTTTACCATGAACTTTATACCCATTGAGACTGGAGCACTAATCCTGCATACCCAACACACACACACAAACACACATACACACACACACATACACACACACACACACAATGAGTAGAAATTAGAGCTTCAAATGATGATAGAGATTTTGAAAAATGTCAAGAGGCAAGGCCAAACAGTAATTTCCAAATAGATAATCTTCCCTTGGCTGGACGTGGTGGCATACACCTGTAATCCCAGTACTTGGGAGGCTGAGGCAGTAGGATCGGTGTGATTTAGAGACCAGCCTGGGTTACATAAGTGAGCACAAGGCCAGCCTGAACTGCATAGCAAGACCCTGTCTCAAAAAGACAAAGAAAAAGAAAGAAAGAAAGAAAGAAAGAAAGGAAGGAAGGAAGGAAGGAAGGAAGGAAGAAAGAAAGAAAGAAAGAAAGAAAGAAAGAAAATCTTCCCTTGTTTCTCTCACAGTTAAGCGTGTTTGAAACTCATCTATCACAAGCTAGACAGACAGGCCTGGCTTTGCAAGCCCCAGATCATCAGAAAGGTCCTCACAGTGAATGAAGAAGATACCTATATTCATACTCAGGGAGATGCGACCACATCACTGAACTCTATGTGGAAGGTTTCCTTTCCTAAAGCAGTTGAATCTTTCCAAGCTTTGCATTATAGGGAGTCTTAGAATGTGTCGATACTTGAAATGTGGATAGCAGGCACAGCTCCAAGATGTGCCCATCCCATGGCCCAGGTAAGGCCTTGTGATTACCTGAAATTTATCAAATACATATGCAGACAGAAAACCCTTAACATACAGTATTTCTTCTAGTTTGGGGCCTTTCTTTCTTTCTTTCTTTCTTTTGTCTTTTTGAGACAGGGTCTTGCTATGCAGTAGAGGCTGATCCTGAGCTCACTTTTGTAGCCCAGGCTGGTCTCGAACTTGCACCGATCCTCCTGCCTCAGCTTTCTTTCTTTCTTTCTTTCTTTCTTTCTTTCTTTCTTTCTTTCTTTCTTTCTTCCTTCCTTCCTTCCTTCCTTTCTTCTTCTTCTTCTTCTTCTTCTTCTTCTTCTTCTTCTTCTTCTTCTTCTTCTTCTTCTTCTTCTCTCTCCTTCTCTCTCTCTCTCTCTCTCTCTCTCTCTCTCTCTCTTTCCTTCCTTCTTTCTTTTTTTATGTTATGGCCAGCTCAGCCCTCCCTGGGGGTGGGGCTGACGCAGTGTGTGGTGCCCAGGATCAAACCGCAGTCCCTGTGGTTGCCTAATCTTGCCTAAGCTGGGGCTTTAGACCAGTGATCTATCTCACTGGCCCTATGGGGCATTTTAGAGTCAACAGACATTTAGGATTTGCAAATAAAAGTATAAAAATCTACAGGATCTTCACATTCATCTGCTTCCTGCCCTAGTGACCTTCATGCCTGCCCAATAGGGTCTACTTATAGCTTCTCCCAAATGCAGTGTGAGGAAGAAGATGGACGGGGCTGGTCCACAGCTGAAGTTATACAAGGTCACTGCTTGTCTTAAGTAACAGGTGGTTTCTTCAAACACTGACACAGCTCACCAAGGCTAAGGTTTTAGAACACTCCCAATCTATAGATCTTGTACTTAACTCAAGCAGACTTGCTGGTCCTCACAGAAAGTACTTGAAATCCATAAGGTTTTCAAAGAAATAGTATCTCCCCAAAGCACTGTACTTGAAAAGTAGGCAGTTTCTAACTTAGCACCTTTGAACATTGAGAGCTTACCCTGATGACCTTGTCTATTTTTCACCCCATTGGGCACTATGTGGTCAAATCCTGGAACAGGTTAATGGCTGGGCATCTGAGCTGATGGAAGACAGGGCCCAGAGGCTATTAATTGGGTTCAGTCATCTATTCAGCTTGGGAAATTGAGCAAGAAAAGTTTGCTTCTTCCTCGTTTCCTTAGTCTAAGTGGTGCTGACATGCCCCAATGAGAATAATAAAAAGAACGCTGTAGTTCAGTGCATGCTGAATATTTAATTTCATGAAAATGTTTGATAATAAAAATCTGAGAAAGTTCAAAATTCAGAGGTACAGGAGGCTCTGTTGGTTTTTAAACTCAGCCTGCCCTTTAACTCAGGAAGCAGTGGGCCACTACTCCTGTCACAAACACAGCAACAACTGGGCAGACACCAGATTGACTGCCAGCACAAGGGCCTGGAGCTCACGGTAGCCTTGGTGGCTCCCTTGGTGGCTCCACTGGTGGCTATAAATGCTCGAGGGGAGTTAAATCACAAAAAACGAACTAACTGTAACTATCAGTGTATTTGAAGTCTTTACAACTTCTTGCAGAGATACACTTTTTTTTCTTAGTTATCATCCCTGTGGACATAAAAATGAAGCAGTCTACAAAGTTTCATACATGAAATGAAAGAGAACATAGCAGTGACTGTTGTGTGGCGTTTAGGAGGAGCCATGAACGTTACAGTAAAGTGCATGATGCTTTCATTCAAGTTTTTTTTTCCTCTCTGGAGGACTGGAAAATAATCTCAGTGAAAATTATACAATGATAAAATTTTGTCCCTATCTGATTAATTACTTGTGAATAATAACATCTCTGGTTTCTTTCAATTATATTCTAATTGCATACCTTTTGCTCTGGTTCATTGGGCAATGACGTAATGAACAACTATTACTGAATTTAATTAGCACCACTACTTCTCTGCCCTTTGCATCTCTGTTGTGAACATGCAAATGCACACACCCAGGGCTGCAGCTAAAAGCAGCCACCCTTGAATCCTGCTAAACCTGTTCTGTCTACAGTGTGCTACCTTTCTCTGCCAAGCACAGGAAACAAAAGATCTGCGCCGTTGCCAGCATTCACGGAAGGGTTTCCTAATAACAGCATCAATATTCAGAAAGGTTACCTTTTCAGAAAACATTGCCAATTTGTTTGTTAGGTTTAGCAAAAAGAGATGGGTAAGTGAGGTATCTGGGAGTCACTTACAGTGTCATTCATAACGTAGTCCGTGTGCAATAAAGAGCTGATCGGATTTCATGTGTGTTTACTTTCGGAAAAGATAACCTGTTACAGCTAACACCAGTTGCAGAACAGAAATATGTCTCAGAGTAACATGCTTATCTCACTCTGATATTTTAAATTTCCAAAATTCTCCATTCTTCCAGAAACTTGTCTGCACTTGAAAATTAGAGTTCAGCTTCAACAAATGCTCTTCAGTCACTTTGTTTTAAAATGATCAAGGAAAGTTCTATACATTCTGCACAACATAAATAAATAGGAATTTGTTCCTAAAGACAGATCACTGAAAACTTAAGACTAACTCCTGCACGTTCCTAAATGTAAATACCAATCACCCACCACTGCATAAGTCCATAGAGCCCTATCAAATGTTTCACAAATGCATATGCTTGTCCTATGTAACTAACATTCACTCAACGAGCTCCCTACCATTGTTATCATAAAAACAAATGAATTAAGGGACCGAAAAACATTAACTAAGACTACCAAAAGATGTGTTCATTTTTTATCCCAGGTAGACACCTGCACTGTCTGTGTGACACACAGATCTCCGTTTCTCTCAGAGCTAAGCATACACTACATCTCCCCATCCAGCTCGGCCGTACCTCATATCTGCTGGCCACCGGCTCAGCTGTCCTCTGTCCTTGACACGTATGGATGATGCAGACTTTGGCTCTTCTCTGTGAGGGAAACCAGTTCCTCTTCACAAAATCCATGACCATCACATGGTTTCTCAACTCCGTGCTGAACGTCTTTATCTGAAAGGTCCCGTGAATGGCTGTTCTCGAGCGGAGTGTGATGAGCCCGGTCTGAGTTTTCGCAGGCATTCCAGAGTGCTGCATGACACTCGGAATCTTGTGACTTCGGCAAGTGGGCCTGGAAAACACAATTTTCTTTGTTTTACCCAGGTATTGAGTGCAGCAGGAGGGGCTTGGGAAGCACCCCAGCTCAGCCCTGTTCAGTGTCTTCCAAATCTGCAGCCAGCTGTTTCAAAATTATCCACGTGATAGAAAAGGATGTGGACTGGTGAACCATGCCCGTGATCCTTATGTGCCATTAAAACACACACACACACACACACACACACACACACACACACACACACAAAACTTCCTTCTTGTTGTGATCTGACCAACTCCAGACTCGCACTTCAGCTGCTAGGTCATCCTGTCTTCTCTGATTTCAAAGAAACAGTTTTTCTTTCCCACTGCATTCAAGTTCTGAATGCAGAATTTGCCTGGTTACCAAAAGGTTCAATATGTTTTTCAGTCTGTAGGCCCTCAAATCCAAATAAATTATTTACAGAGCTCTGTACAAAAGAACCAGGAGGGATAATTGCTGCTTTTTAGAATTCCTACTTTTTCTTGCCAGGACTGAAAGGAACAAGTGCAGACTGCCTACCGGCACAAAGAGCGTCCTCAGCTCTGTGAAGATAACAGACACATTGTAAAGAAAACGAGGACTCCTGGTGCAGCAGCCACGGCTGCAGTGGGTGCTGGCAAAACAATGTCTCCCTCAGAAGGCATGTGCATGAGCTCAGAGCCAGGCTCTGGTCCTGGTAATTCCCTCACCACACTGAGCCTCAGTTGCCCCAGGAAGAACCTTGAAATGAAATTCTACTCCCTACCATTCACAGGGAGAGTATTAAGATCTGGTGGGCATTAAATGAGCAAAGAGCACCATGTATCAGATCCACGCCGCACATTTTCTGCCCAAATTTGTTTGCAAAGTTCTTTCTTCACACACACAATAGGTAGAGTTTTTCATGCCACAAATTACTGGCTTGGTGCTCTTTCTTTTTACCTAGTTTTTTTTTTTTTTTTTTAGGAATGATAATGACAAGTCTTGGGGTCAAGGCTGTCCATCAGGAAGAAGCAGATAACAAGCACCTTGGTTGTCTGAATCTGGACACCCCACTCCTCTCCCCAGCAAAGATGCCCCCTTGGAAAACTAATTCACCCGTTGCATATCACAAGTCAGGGAGAAGGCTGAAGACGGGGTTCAGGTACTTTCCTGGAAGAGGAGCCCTAGAGCCTGGCCCAAGGCCTCACTCCTCCCTACTGTGGGAAAAAGCTCCGCAGCTCATGCTGCAGCGGGGCTGGGGTTTGGATGGCAGGAGGCTGAACTTCTGCCTGTGGGGCAATGGAGATGCCGAAGCTGTGAACTAAAACATGGGAGGAGTCAGAAGACTTCAGAGATCATTTAGGCCAACGTTCTCTCGAATGCAAAGACAGCAGATCCACAGAGATTAAACGCTGACCCCAGATCAGAGTTTTCCTCATTGCCCCTTAAACAGAACACCATTCAGTTCAGCCAGTGGTTTTCCTGGAGGTTGAGAATGTCGAGACCCAAGTGATGACAGCCTAGACCCAGGAGTGGCAAGTTTGAGTCAAACCTAAGAGTCATTCTGGAAAATGCCCATGTGAAGGACAGCCCACTGTGGAGTATCATTATAGATTTGGAAATGCCATGTTAAATATAACCAGGAAAAACATTTGAGCAATAAAGGTATAAGGTTAAACAGTGACCTCAAAGAAAGAGGGAATTTGTTCTCTCTCCTGCATGGATACTGTGAAGTCTGGTCCTTGTGCCCACAAAAGTGTTCTTTGAAACTGTTCCTATTAGCGCTTATCTGTTCCTGCCCAGCAGATCCTGAAAGCCTGGTAACAAATAGTCCCGTCTTTTCTTCTAGTGTCATAGCACAGTAAAGAACTCTGAGCCATGCAGAGACTGCCAACGCTACCCACCCAGCTGTCCCAAGGCCAGCAAGGTTTGACGTCCTGCGGTGAAAATTGTGGAGATTCAGGATATCTTCAAGACTGCATGTGGCTTTTCCCTCTTCCTTGCCTACAGGAGTCACTGAGCTTTACTTGGACATGTGGGCTGAGCAAAAGCCTTGGCACCATCAGATTCAGTCCCTCATTATACAGAGGAGGAAACGGAAGCCCAGAGGGAGAGAATCAGAGATGAGAGATCAGAGGGCCTGGAAGAGTATCCTGTGGACACTGGGGCTTAAGTAGCAGATGGCTGCGCACAAGATCTTCCTCCTCCAGTTCCATCTAGCCTTAGCTCTTTTCATCCACAAACCCTGGCTACTCTGATACATTGGGATCTAAGAGAGTATTACTTCAGAATATGCACACAACACAGCGTAAAGCAGCTCCAACCACCTGGGCAGACCCACAGCGGGCAAGGTAACATCCTCCTGTCCATTCACAGCCTCCCACCTGGCCTTGGAACCATTGTTTCTTAGGCACAGCAGGAACACAGACGCCACAGTTTGGTCACTATGCAAAGCTCAGCCTTTGTTGGACCACCTAGCTTCCCTTGGTACTCAAAGTGTTAGCCCTGCAGCCTTGGGTGAACTGCAAAGCTTTCACCTGACTCAGTTTTCCAATCTGTTTAATAGGACAACAATAATGCCTTCTTTGATGGACTATTGTAAAGACTGAAGGAGTTGGCACCAGAAAGGATGTAGGACAGAGCCTAGCACCAGGTATGTGCTCTGTCCTCAGAATTTGTCAGTAACTCCAAAAGGTGAAGACTGTGAAAGATGGAAACATCCAGATACATCATTTTAATACTAAAGAGAAACAGGAACTGACCCTATTTCCAGGTCTCTGTCTCCCATGTGGGGCACCCAGAACAGGGTCACAGGTCAGTCTTGACTTCCTCTCATCAGAAATAGGGATAGCAACCCCAGGTAGACTTTTGTGAGCACTGCTTTAGGTAGCTAGTGGGTATGAAACTGATTGTTATAAGTGATATGTTTTAAACCATTCAGATGATGATCTGTAATGACAATATTTTTAAAATAAAAGGAGAAAGCACAAAGCACAAACACTGACCGAGCTAGTTTTCATCCAAAGGACAGAAAATCAGCCCCAGCTATGGTCAAAGTCAAGTGTCAGCGTCCCACAATGCGATGCCAGTGCATCAAGGACATGAGGCACTCTTCAGCTGGCTCAGAGCTCTGTTCATGGAACCCTTCCCTGACCTCCACCCTATGCCCATGCATACAGGTCCCATGAGAACCATCCCATCTTTGTTTTAAAATGTCATTAATTTTAACAAGAAAGAAATAACAATGAGACTGTTTCAAAACACATTAAAAGACAGCCACAATAATTAACACAATGCACATTGTTGTCTTCGTAGTAGTTGTTCAGAGTACAAGATGCAGACATGATAACTTTTCTAAACACTATTAGCATAAACATTTCTTCTCATTGAACTAAGAAAAAGTAGTTGTATGCTAGCCCATAATAGTAGTGGGTTATCAGCAGCAGTGGCAAGATTGGGAGCTATTGACGAGCTGATTACAGCTCAGCATACTAATATGGTTTTACTTTTTATACCTCATGGTTAAACTTTTTTGCTGGGTGGTTAAGGCCAAGTTAAAGCAAGACCTATATAACAAAAAATGTAAGTTTTGTATCTGACAAGGTTAACCAAATCCCCTCAGGATTTACCTTGAAACCATGTACAGAATTTTGTAGAACTGTTGTCAGGGTCAGACATCTGGATGAGGCATGGCTATTGCTCTCTGTGAAAATCTGAGGGAATGTTTTCTTGCTAGGGGACTCTCCTTAGGCATACTATACATCATCAATCCCTTTCCTCTGTGGCCCCATAATCACCTCAAATAGAAAACTTGGGACACCACTGAGTGAACCATGCCATCTTAAAACACCTTACCTACCTCACTCACTGTCATGAGAGTGGACCTCTGACTTAAGTAGGGCCAGTCAGGTTCTATCCTCATCATGATCTGATTGTCTGGGTGGTCAAAAATTCCTATACTGATACCCTACTCCTACAGTGCGATCATACTGGAAGGTGAGGACTTTGAGACATAATTAGAGTTAAATTAGGTTAGGGAGATAGGGCCCTCCTGATCAAATTAGCACTCTCACAAGAAGAGAAGCAGGGACCTATCTCCTCCTAGGTACAACAGAAAAGTCCATATGACAACAAAGAGGTGGCCATCTACAGACCAGAAAGGCTCATGACTAGAGACCCACGAATACTGGTATCGTGATCTTAGCATTCCAGCTTTCAAATCTATGAGATAATGCTCACCAATTATTTAAGCCACCAAGAACATAGTATTTTATTATAGCAGCTAGAGCTATCTAAGATAATCCTGAAGAATCTTAATCATAGGTTCTAATAAATTGGCCTGGGGTGGTCACCACCTCACATAGGGCCGACCCATGTTTAGCCTGAGAGCCTTGGCTCTGAGACCTCACAGAGTAGGTGACCAGTGTGCAGTGCAATGGAATGTTTCAGGCCCTGCTGGTGCAGGTGGCAGGTGACATAAAGAGGAAGAGGCCAGAGATGGCAGCATGTGGACAGTTCTAGAGCCCTGGCTCCCACCCAGCTTCGTTTCGCCTGTAGATTCAGTAAGAAACTCTAATATCTTTCTAATACTTTCTCTTGAAAGCAAAAGCAATTACATATCAATTTATGTTAATTACAACCAAGAGAATTTAGTTGAACTTTGGAAATTCATTCTTTTATTAAGCAAATGCAAGTGGGCTTTTTGTTTGTTTATTATTTGTTTTGGTGTTCACTTTTTGGCCGGGCACTATGCAAAGCACCAGAGATGCAGCAATGGAAGAGCCTCTCCATGTTCACGAGAGGCCAATGTTTACCATGGCACAGAGTCTTCAGCAAGCAGTCAGACACATAAACGCTTGGGAATGCTCACAGAAGAAGGGACACTCCGCAGAGTCTGGAGGGATGGCTGACTTACGGCTGCACTTGCAGCTAGCATGGCGTGGACACATGTAAACTGGAGGCCATCACTCTTTGCGCTGCCTCCTATATCTTGTACTAAAGTATCGGGCTGATTAATCTTGTCAGCTTGCATGAATTAAGAGACTGCTAGAGAAGCAATCGGCTTGTAGAGGCACTGACCTCATCAAGAGGCTCACCCAGGACGAGTGTGTAGATGAAGAAGAGGCTAACAGGAAGCAGGGCCCAGACCAAGGCAGTGGGCCACAGGGACCACAGTCTGTGACCTTTTCCTCTCTGGGCTCTGCCCCTGCCATGTTCCCTGGATTCTCCAAGTTGAACAGTGTTCCTCTTCCGTGCCTTTCCATTGTGGTGTTTCTCACTCGCAGCCACCAAACCAGGGGCTGCACCCTCCTAAGTCATGAACTACAATAAACCTTCTCCACTCCATGTTGAGTTTATCAGGGTTTTTCTTTTTTATCAAAATAGCGAAAAAGCTGGCCCCAACAAGCACTCACAAATGAGCTCAGCTCGGTGTGGACTGTAGGCATAGTTAGCGCTTACTGTTGGAAACCACTTCCTGCACTTTTTGCTGTTCTATTCTTTTTTTAAAAAAATATTTTAAAAATTTTATTTCTTGTTTCACAACTTTTGTTTGTTTATTTACTGATATTTATGGCCAGCTCAGCCTGCCCTGAGGGCAGGGCTGGCGCAGCGTGTGGTGCCGGGGATCGAACCGCGGTCCCTGCAGCCACCTAAGCTTTCCTAAGCAGGCACTTTAGACCACTGAGCCATCCTGCCAGGTGCTTGCTGTTCTATTCTTAAAGCAAGTAATTCAGCTGTGAAAGTGAGACCTCTGACTTTGTTAATGTCCTGCAAAAGATCCTGTTTAATTTCCCTAAACTGGTCCCTGAGACAACCAGCTGCAAGGACATCCCTGTCAGCGGTTGCGACCTCTGGACACCACATCAACACCAGGAGCCTTGAAAGTGTTTGTTGTTGAAATACAGAGGAAGTAGTCCCTTTCTCCCTCCTCACCCTAGATCTAATATGCAGCGCTGTATAGGATATGCATTGAAGTATTTAAATAATGAATTATTCAAAAAGAAAAGGAACTGCAGGTACCTGGTGCCAGAAATTCATGTCTGTGAATTCTTAATCTGTTCTCCAATGGGATTAGCATTTACGACTATGAAAGATGTCCTAATTATGCAGTTTCAGAGTTTATTTTCTGCAGGGCCCATGCAGATCTAAAAAGCATTAGGCAACAATAAAAACAGATGACTATGAATTTCTGAATTCATAATTTAGTTTCTCTTTCGGGGGGGGGGGGGGGAGTGACATTTTTTATTTATGGGCGCTTCACTCATCAGGTGGGTCCTAAAGGTTTCTTGCTTTCTCTGAGGCACAATGCTTACTGCTGGCTCATCCTGTCGCACTAAGAAAAGAAAAGAAGATATTCAAGACCCATAGTACCGACTGTGACATAGGACAGAGACACTGCATTTCCCCTGCTGACAGCCCTTCCAACCAGGGTACTAGAATGAAATAAAGGCTCTGAGAGTTGCAGAGCCCATGGTGGGTGCTAGAGAAGAGGTTATAGTTTGGTTGGTGAGTCCAGCCCCTGAGCAAATACTGCAGCTGAGCTGAGCTGAGTGATGGCCTCCCTGTGACAGAAGAGGTATGATCATGTCAATCTTCAGAAATAGACTCTCAGTAGATGTTTCTTCAGTGGGTAAAGGAAGATAAAAGAGCTCTATGACATACACAATACATACATATGTGTGTGCACACATGTGTATGTGTGTATTTCTTTGTAAAGAATAAACTTGTTATGGTTTGCATCTAGTCGTCCCCCCAAAACTACATGCAGTCACGGGGCAGGGACTTCTAGAGTTTGAGATTAACTCATGATCCACTGGGATTATGGGTGATCCACTGGGATTATAGCTTTCACTGTCTGAATTATGGGTGTGAGTGCCACACCCAACCTGGAGCTGAGAACCTGAATGTAACATAAGCGAAACAGACAGATTTCCTCTCTATTGCCATGGCTCACCGGTTGCTATTGTTGCTGTTCTGCCACCATGAACTGCTGCTCTCTGCCATGTGCCCTTCTGCCTTAAAGCCTGCTGAATATGGACTGAAACCTCCAGTAGCTGGGAGCTAAATAAACCTTTCCTTCCTTCATTTTGGGTGTTGGGTACTTGTCCCAGCAACGAGAGAAGAGTAACTGAGACAGAACTTTATTCTGCTTCTTTTTGGGAAATTATGGTAATTTGATGCTTGGGAATTAGCAAAAGCAGAGAAAGCTTGCACAGGAACTGGGACAATAGTGCCATATTCATTTGCAATAGTCACTTTCCCCTCCTTCTGTGAGAATCAATACTCATTTATTTAGCACCCACTACGAGTTTGTCCCTGTGATAAATACTCCAATTAAACATTCAGAGCCACTTCTAGTGCCCGTGAAAATACCTAAGGCAACCCACAGATGGGGAGAAATCGTGAATTCTCCTTCAAATCCACTGAAAGAGTGCATTCTTCAAAGACACCTAACGGTATTTTCCTACAATCATTTTGAATAAAGAAGCCAAAGACTTTATAGGAAACTATGCCAGATTTTAAAGAACATTTTCGAGCAGGCAGGAGTTGAGGACAACAGCTATGGTTGAAGTTTGAAAGTGACATCAAGTTCAACATCCTATATACATGCTCTCATGTCTCCCGAGGGGGACATACGCCTGAAGAAGTGTCATCAAGCTATTACTTTTTTAAATTTTTATTTATTTATTTGTTACAGGGTCTCATTATGCAGCTCAGACTCGTAGGGATCTTCCTGTCTCAGCTTCCCCAGTGCTGGGATTACAGGAATGTGCTACCACGTCCACCTTCAGGGTTGGCACAATGCACTGAGGGTTCCAGGGTTGGCATGGCATGCGGTACCAGGAATGACACCCAGGACTTTGCACTTGCCAGGCAGGTGCTTAGACCACTGAGCTATCTCCCCAGCCCAGGTTGTTATTCTTTTTTTTTTTTTTTTTTTTTTTTTATTTAATTTTTTTTCTTGTTTCAGAACTTTTGTTTGTTTGTTTATTGATTTTTATGGCCGGCTCAGCCTGCCCTGAGGGCAGGGCTGGCGCGGCATGTGGCGCCGGGGATCGAACCGCAGTCCCTGCAGCCACCTAAGCTTTCCTAAGCAGGTGCTTTAAACCACTGAGCCATCCTGCCAGGCCCCCCCAGGTTGTTATTCTTAAGTGCATGGAAAAGTCCAAGGCAGTGACGGTGAACCTGTGAGTATCTGCAGCGCCATCAACAGCCTGCAGCGGCACACCTTCCACAGATTCGCTGGCTCGGAGGCATCTTCTGCGACTCAAACACGGGATCAGCAAAAGGAACTGACGCCTAGCTGGTGATTTTCTCTCTCGCTCCTTCACTGAAGCTGGGAAGTGCGCACAGTACCTGAAGCTTTGCCTTTCCCTGTCCTGCCACAAGCCTGGGTAAAGTGAGCGTTGGGTAAGTGAATGACGTCATCCCCACTGTGGGATTCTCCCCCGCCCCGCGGGAGCCATGGGCCTCTGCAGAGTGGTTTTGCATGCGACGCAGCAAGAGACACAACTCTTCTGAGCAGATCCATGGCTGTTCTGCACCGAGCACCTTGCACACTAGGAAACCCCCAGGCACACTGCAGCACCCTTACCGAGCAGGCAGGCCAGTCGGATGAGTCCTGTTCTTATCTGTGTCAAATGTGCGCTATCCCTTTCCCACTTCCTGTCCCCAGCTGCCAGGCTCAGAGTGAGGCTACCTAGCTGCGCTGATCTGTTCTCCTCCCTCTCATGTGTCCTCTCTCTAAAGTCTCAGCCTTGTAGCCCTTTATTCTGTGCTGGACCGTCCATGCCGTGTTCCCAGCCAGCCCAGCATCCGAAGGGAAATGGGCCTCGGCTTCAGTTTCTCCTCCGTGACTGCGGATCACAAAGGGCTCCCTCCTCTAGTTTCCGCACATTTTTCTCTTGTGCAGCTTCTGTTTCCCGATCCCAAGTCTGCTTTGGCTGCAGGGATCTCTGTTCTTCACCCAGCGGTGAAAACTCAAACCTCATGATACCTCTGTTTTGAAGTGAAGAAAACAGACTTCTGCCAGACAACTGACGTGAACCGAACAATACAAGGCTGGGCTGGGTGAGTATACTTTTCACAAGCACAAAACGAGAAGGTCCGTGTTTTGTTGTTTTTATTTTTAATTGACAATTCAATCAGCCACTTGCAAGAGCTAAAGCAGTTTTAAAAGGATAAAGCTGATGTCCTCCAAACAAGGGCGTGAATCCCAGTGGAAAAGGAATCATTGAAGAGCCCGCTGCCCAGGCCCAGGGCAGTCATAATCCTACTAATCTGCCTTTCCCTTGGGTTTCAATTCTGCCTCGTCCCTGGAACATTACCCAAAATTTCACTGAGCTGCTGTTTCCTCTTCCCCTATGTGTTCATGCCAGGGACATTGTGTGAGACAGCTACCCGACACCAGTGCTGGATTTAAGGACGCCAAGTAAAGCAAGAACGGTCTCTGCATGTTATTTACCACTCAGCAGCCAACCAGTCTCACTCAAGGTTCTGTTTTCTTTTGTTTTGTTTTTTGATAGGCACTGTAAATAGGATTATTTGCATTCTTTTTTGAATAGCTTATAGTGCATAGAAATGCTCTTGGGTTTCGTATGTTGGTTTTTGCAACCCACAAGCAGACTGAGTCCGAGTATTAGTGTAATAGGATGTCATTAGGATTTTCTATGAGATGAAGACATTTAACTCCTTACTGTTCAGTGGGATAGGATCTTGGGCTCACCATACGAGATGGTGTGATAGTCCTTCATCTAATTTTGTGACTGTTTTATCACAAAAAGATGCTTGGGGGTTTTTTCAATGCTTTTTCTGCATCTGCTCAGATGGGGTCATGTAGGTTTTGTACATTCTGTTAAGCATAGCTACCTGTGAACTCTCTTTTTTTTATTTGATTTTTATTTTGAATAATAAAAACAAAAGAAAAACATATAGCAGAAACAAAGACAGAAACACAACAATGTATAGAAGTATGTATGTTATAGATTTTCAAAATGAGAACAGCTAATTAACAGTGATTGCTACATTATCTATTTTTATCATTAGAGCTGTTGTTCAGCTTAACAGAAAAAGTCATGGAGATTGGACAAATAATTGATTATTACCACTTGTGTTCAATAAACGTTAATGTTTTCTATTTTCTTGCCTTCTTTACTTTTTTTGAAATTTAATTTTATTTAATTTTGAAGAATAAAAATAAAAGACAAAAAAATAGATAAAAAAAAGAGAGACAGAAACAGGGTAACATAGGCTACCCATTTTTAAAACAGTAATAGCTAATTAATAATGGTTGTTATATTGTCTATTTTTATTATCAAAACTGTTCCTGACATTAACAGATATAGTTACGTGAGATTGGAGCAATAATTGAATATTGGGGCTTGCTTTCAAGAAATCGTAACTTTTTTCTTTCTCTTTTTTAAATTTTTTATAAAGGCAGTATAATAATTGATAAGACACTAGAAATGGTACACATTTAAAAGACCAAGAAGAAAGGTAATCATGGGTTTCGTATTACACATTGCTGTCCTAGATGTAGTAGCTCAGATCGTAGACATTGGCATACAGAGTTAGTCAAGGTGAAAATTCTAAACATTAATTACTATTTTCAAAAAACTGATGGAAATTATTAATACAAGCATCTCAGGCATCCTGCACATATACTTGCATATTTTACCTCCTTCCTTTTCCCCTATCTTTTCTCCTTTCTCTCATCTTCCTTATTTAATCCTTGAGTTCAGTTTCTTTCTGTTATACCACATATATTATAACTTTCAGGTTTTATCTATTCTTTCAGGTTCTTTTACTTGGGAGATAATGCAACATTTATACACATGGGTCTGATTTATTTCACTTATGAGTATAGCCTCCAGTTGTGTCCACTTACCTATAAAGGCTTTCAGTTTGTCTTCCTTTATGGCTGAGCAATTCTGCATGACGGACATTGTGTTTTTTCCAAGATTTGGCTAAGATTGTGCTGTTATAAACATGGGTGCACATATACCACTATGGTATGATATTTTCAGTTCTTTGGAGAAAATACCCAGAAAGGGAATAACCAGATTGTATGGGATTTCTAGTTCTAGTTTTGTGAGGAGTCTCCACACTGATTTCCATAGTGGTTGTACCAGTCTACTTTCCCACCAGCAGTGGAGAAGGGTTCCCTTTTCCCCGCAGCGTCTCCAACATTTGTTATTATTTGACTTCTTTATGATAGCCACTGTTTCTGGGATGAGATGGTACCTCAACATTGTTATAATGTGCATTTCTTGAATTACCAGTGTTGTGGAATATTTTTTCATGTGTTTATCTATCATTTTATTTCTTCCTTAGAGAAGTGTATATTCATCTCATGCCCATTATTAGACTGGGCCTTTAAACTTTGGAGGCTGAATTTTATTTTTTAGTTTTTTAATATAATTTAGATAGAAGTCCACTGAGGGACAGTTGGTTATGATTTTTTTTCCCAATTTGTGGATTGTCTTTTCACTCTATTGGTGATTTCTCTAGAGATGTAGAAACTTTGCAATAAGATGAGAATCCCAGTTCTTGATTCTTTACTGTTTTTCTTTGCAGTTTTCATTTTCTTCATGAACTGTCAGCCTACTACGTTTTCAAGATTTCCACTTACTTCCTCTTCCAGGAGAGTTAGTGTTTTTGTTTTAATGTTTATATCTTTAAACCATTCTGATGTTAGTTTAGTGTATGGCAATAAATTGGGTCTAGTTTTAGTTTTCAGCATGCAGGGAGGCAGTTTTTCCAGCACCATTTGTTAAAGAGGCTATTTTTCTCACAGTGAACATGTTTGGCTCATTGTTTTTTTTTTTAATTTTTTTTTTTTTTCTTGTTTCAGAACCTTTGTTTGTTTATTCACTCATTTTTATGGCTGGCTCAACCCACCCCGAGGGCAGGGCTGGTGCAGCATGTGGTGCCGGGGATCGAACCGCAGTCCCTGAAGCCGCCCAAGCACCCCAAGCAGGTGCTTTAGACCACTGAGCCATCCCGCCAGGCCCCCATTGTTAAAGATAAAATGGCAAGGTATGTTTATAATTGCATTTACATCTTCTAATCTGTTCCATTGATCTGTGGGTGCTTTTCTATTGGTTTGTTTGTTTGTTTTTTAACCAATATCATGTTGATTTTATCACAGTTGCTTTGTAATATAATTTCTAGTCAGGGATTGTAATGTCTCCTGCTTTGCCTTATTGTCCAAGACTGGCATTGCTATCCTAGTTTTTTTTCTGGTTCCTAACAAATTTTAAGAATGTTTTCTATAGATCTGTGAGACATAGTAATAGTTTTTTTGTTTTGTTTTGTTTTCGTTTTGTTTTAGACTTGCATTAAGTCTGTGTAATAATTTTGGGACCATGGCCATTTTTAAAGTGTTCTTCCTATCCACAAGCAAGAAATATATTTCTATTTTCTAAAATCCCCTTTGATCTCTTTTTTTTAGAGCTATAAATTAGGATTGTAATTCTCACTGTATAGATCTTTTACTTTGTTAAGATTCATTCCTAATTATTTCATTTTTGAATTATATTGTACAGGATATTGTTTCCCTAATTTCTCTCTCAGTGGTTTTGTTATCTGTGTAGGGGAATGTTATTGATTTAGGGGTATTGACCTTATATCCTGTTATGTTATTAAAATTTGTTTATCAATTCTAGGAGCTTCCTGGTGGAGGTATTTTTGGATCTTCCAAGTAGAGTAAGATGTCATCTGTACTGGCAAACACAAGGACCTGAGTTCAATCCCCAGTCCCCAAAAAAAAAAAAAAAAAAAAAGATGTCATCTGTAAATAACAATAGTTTAACTTCTTTACCTATTCGCATTCCTTTTATTTCTCCTTCTTGTCTAATGGCTCTTGGCTAATGCTTCCAAGTCTACATTGAACAGGAGTGGTGAGAAATGACATCCTTGTCTTGTATCTGATTTGAGAGTAAAACCTTTTAGTTTCTCTCCTTTTAGAATTGTGTTGGCTATTGGTTTGTCATAGATGGCTTTTAAGAGGTTGAAGTATATGCCACTTATTTCAACTTTCTGTAGGGATTTGATCATGAATGAATATTGGACTTTGTTAAAAGTCTTTTCTGCATCCATTGAGATGAGCATGTGGATTTTGATTTGGGTTCTATTGATATCACATAGCATATTTATAGATTTATAGATTTGCATATATTGAACCACTGTTGCATCCCTGGGATGAATCCTACATAGTCGTGGTGGATAACCTTCTTGATGATTTGCTACATTCTATTTGCTAGTACTTTATTGAGGATCTTTGCATCTATGCTCATGAGGGAGATTGCCTTGTACTTCTCTTTTTGGCTGGATCTTTCTCCAGCTTGGTACCACTATAATACTTGTCTGCAGAAGTAATTTTGGGAGTATTGCTCCTTTTTCAATTGCACTGAAGAGTTTGAGGAGTACTGAGATTAAACATTCTCTAAATTTCTTGTAGAATTCAGCTGTGAATCTATCAGGACTTCAGCTTTTTTTTTTGTTGGTAAGGTTTTTATTACACTTTCAAATTAATTGGCTGATATTGAGTTACTCCCAGATTTCATATCTTCTTGATTCAGCTTTGGAAATTTTCACTTATCTAGGAATCTGTCCATTTCTTCTGTGTCTTCAATCCTGTGAGAGTAAAGATGTTCAAAATAGTTCTTGATGATCTTCTGAATTTCTACAAGATCTGTAGTAATTTCTCCCCTTCCATTCCTTATTGCTTGAATTTGAATTTATTCTTTCTTCTTTTTGAGGATGTTGGCTAGGGGCTTACCAATTTTATTTAATCTTTCAAAGAGCCTGCTTTTGGATTCATTAATTCTTTGTATTGCTTTCTTTGTCTCAGCTGCATTGTTTTCTGCTCTAACCTTTGTAATGTCTTGCCATGTTTGGGTTTTGAGCTTGGTTTGCTCTTCTTTGACCAGAAACTTGAGGTGCAGTGTTAGGGTTTTTATATGTTCTCACTCAGTTTTCCTAGTGTGTGAGTTTACCAGTATAAATTTCTCTCTGGGAACTGCTTTCATTGCATCCCACCAATTCAAGTGAGTTGTGTTTGAAATTTTGTTGAATTGTAGATATTGTTTAATAATTCCTTCTTTAATTTCATCTATAACTTGCTGGTTGCTGATGAGGGTATTATTTACTTTCTACATGTTGCTGGGATTTTTGTTGTTTGTTTTGTCCTTAGTTTCCAGTTTTATTGCACTGTGGTCAGATAAGATGCATGGAATAATTTCTGTTTTCTTGTATATACTTAAGCATGATCTATGGACTAGTATGTGTTTATAAAACACTAGTATGTTTATAAAACATCATATGTGCAGCTGAAAAGAATGTGTATTCAGATGTTTTTGAGTGGAGCACTCTGTATTTGTGCACTAAGTCCATTTCTTCAAAGGTTTGGTCTGTTTCCTTTTTTGTTGTTTTTTTAGGGCTGGTTTAGTTCTGCAACCTTTTTGTTCATTATTTGTCTGTTTGGCCTATCTTTTTGAGATTGGGGGATTTTATGGTCCCCTGTTAAGACTGTGGTACTGGTTATTAGATTTTTTCATGTCCTTTGAAATTTCCTATGTAGTTTGAGTGCTCCCATATTTGGTTCATACACATTGATGACTGTTAGCTCTTCCTCTTGAATTTTTCCCCTAACCAGTATATAGTGACCTTCTTTATCTCATTTGATTATTCTCATTTCAATGTTCAGATTGTCTGCAAACAGAATAGCTACTCCTACTTTTTTCTGAGGTTCTGAAGCATGTAGTATTGTTTTCCATCCTTTTACCTTCAGCCTATTAATTTTTTTTTCTGGGTTGAATATATTTGTTGTGGACAGCATCTTGTTGGCTTTTGTTCCTTAATCCACTGTCTCAGTCTATTTCTTTTAATTGGTGAATTGAGTCTATTTATATTGCTAGTTATAATTTATATGTATTGACTTAGGTTTGTCCTGTTATTTTCTTGCTGTTGGTTTCCTACCATTGTCCTGTGTTTAATAGTTTGTCATGGTTTGGGGTTCTTTTTCTTGTATTCTTTGAATTGTAGATATTTTATCTTTTTCTAGAATATCTTTTAGTACTCTGTGGAAGGTTGGCTTGGTCATATGAAATTCTTTAGTTGTTGTTTGTCATGAAAATACTTCACTTCTCCATTAAACTTGAAAGAGAGTTTTGTAGGGTATATCAATTTGGGTTGGAATTTGTTTCCTTGCAGGACTTGAAGTATTTAGCTCCATGCTCTTCTACACTAGGTGGTTTGTGAGGAGAAATCTGCTGTTATTGATGGCCTTTCCTTTAAATGTGATCTGTTTCTTTTCTCTAGAGGCTTTCAGTATGCTGTTCTTGTGCTAAATTTCTGGAATCTTGATTATTATATGTCTGGGTGTGGTTTTACTTGGGTTGATGTTATTTGGAGTTCTATATGTTTTGATTACTGAATGTGAGTTTCCCCACATTTGGGAAGTTTTCTGCTGTTACTTCTGCCCATATTCTTTTTATGCCATTTGTGTTGGCCCCTTCTTTGTGACTGATGCCTATTAACTTTATGCTGTTCATCTTTGCACCATCTTGCAGCTGTTGAATTATTATTTCCTGTATCTCACTTGTTTTTAAGAGATCTTTCATTTTCACTAACTGCAATAGTGTTTTCTTTTTCTTTTCTTCTGCAATTTCTAGGGAAGTGTCTACAGGGTGTTCAGGGTCTCACTACTAGATTGGACTTGTGATCCTGTTTGCAGCCTCCCAAGAGCTGGGATTACAGGAATGCACCAAATCTCTCCATCTCATTTGTCTTCTCAGCAAGCCCCATGGGTGGGACTAGCATGGCAGGCCCCAGGGATCAAACCCCTAGCTCCTGTGTCTGCTTGTAAGTGCTTTAATCCACTGAGCTATTTGGCCATTAACGGTGTTTTGAAGTTCTGAAGGTCTATCTTCACTTTCATTGAAATGGTTTTGCCAACTTTTATTGGAACCTTTAATTTCTGTATATCTCTTTGAATCTGCTTCATGTATTCTATTTCTTTCCTATGTTGTTCTTTCAAGGTTTCTGTTGTTTCTATTCTTCTGTTTTTTTTTTTTTTAAGCATCTTCTTTTAAAATGCTTGGTAATTCTTCCATTGTAGTTATCACTTCTTTTTTTTTTTTTTTTTTAATCTATGAGATTATTTCTGATCTGATTTCCTCTATAGTCTTCTGCTGTTGTTTCTTTACTTCAGTTGCTATTATTTCAGAGATTCAGGCTTATGGCTTTCAATTTCTCCTACCCTGATATCCCCTGGGTTTTTTTCTGGGTGAGCTCAAGACCCGAGAATGCATTTTGCACCTTTTTTTGGTCATTTTATATTTCAGAAAGAACTCTTTATTTTTAGCTGTGATACCTTTTTAGAAAGTTTGATAGTAGGTAGCTATACTGCTGCAATCAGAGCTGGTCTGTAAAGAGTCTGCTTTTTAGTTATTTTTCCTGTGTCAGATATTCTTCTCTCTCTCTCTCTCTCTCTGTCTGTATTTAGTACAGGGTCCTTGTGTTTTTAGCCTCCCAAGTGCTGGGATTATGGCTGTGTGCCACCACACCCAGTTTCAGTTGCTGTACCCTGGGGACAGGTCCTTTACGGCATGCTGGGAATCGAACCCCATTCCCTGTGCCTGCCTGATCAGGTAAGTTAGTCCACTGAGCTATCTGGCTGGCCCTAGAGATTCTTTTTTTGTTTTTACCCCAAGATTTTGCTTTCTCTTCTGATTGAGACTGTGATATTTATTTCTGTTTAGCACTATCCTCTGTCCTTCAGTGGAGGGCTTTGGTGAGGTTATTACCCAAGTACCTCCTGATATTAATGCCAAAGAAAAAACATGTTAAGGCAGATAAGGTTTCATACTTACTAGCTGTGTATGCCAAGGCAGCCTTGACCTGCCTGTTTAAACCCTAACTTTACTTATTTCATACAAATTAGCAATACTCATAACAGCTAGTGAAATTTAGAAATTGACAAACTTTTGTAACTAAAGGATTTGTGCTTTAGACCATAGAAGCAAGTATTATATTTTCTTTTCTTTTTTCTTTTTGAGACAGGGTCTCGCTATGCAGTTCAGGCTGGCCTTGAGCTCACTTTGTAGCCCAGGCTGGTCTTGAACTTGTACTGATCCTCCTGCCTCAGCCTCCCGAGTGCTGGGATTACAGGCGTGCGCCACCACGCCCAGCGGAGCAAGTATTATAGCTGTACAACAAAACAGATATTAAATTGGGAATTTGCATTTAAATTACTTTCCCTCAGTTGTGTCTTGCCATGTCCCCTCCTTGTACCTAGAGTCCTTGGTCTGGGCTTGGCTGGGCCCAGTGGCATGCCTCAGCTCTGCATGTCTGGATCTACTGAACTTGAACTCGACTGGCAGGACATGGTTTGGGTCTGGTTGCTATGTTTGGCTCCTTCTAGCTGAACCCAGCCCACCTAGACCACTAGGCCCTGCTGGCCCCCAGTCCACCAATTCACTCCCAGCAGAGCCACCAAGGTGAAGTGGCATGATCTCTTAATTCCCACTTGCCCGGAATGTCTTTCAGCATCTCTTCCATTTTAATCTGTCTGCAAATTGGAGTCTCATGTATGTGTCACATATTTGTGTCCACTCTGTCACTATATACAGGCATCTTTTCATTAGAGAATTTTATCCCTTTATTCAAGGTCTTTTTTTTTGTTTTTTTTTCTTTGTATTTTTAGGGAAAGGTCTACAGGACGTTCAGTATCTCAGTACTAGACGAGACTTATAGTGATCCGCCTGTTTACAGCCTCCTAAGAGGTAGAATTATAGGTGAGTGCCACCATGTTCAGTCTCAGTTAACTTCTCAGCACACCCTGGGGATAGGGCTGGCACAGCTGACCTGGGGATCAAAACCCCAGCTCTTGCACCTGCTTACAGATGCTTTAATCTGCTGAGCTATTTGTCCAGCCCTCAAGGTCATTATTGACAGGTACTGTCAATAAAAATGTGACTTGGTTCACTGTTTCCCAATTGTTTTGTAGACCTTTTGTTCCTATCTTTTCTTCTGAAATTTCTTCCAAGTTCAATGAGTATCATGGCTCGACTCCTTACTTTTCATCTTTCGAAAGCCTTCCATAGGCTTTCGCTTTGTGGTTCCCATGAAGCTTCCATAGACACATATCAGTCTGGTTATTGCTCATCCTTCTGGTCTCAGCCCCATTTCAGCCCAGCTTCTGTCTATACATGGATTCAGGCCCAACCATGAGGACGGATAACAGGGAAGAGAGACAAGACTGGCTATTTAACTAGGGCAAAAGCAAGAGCCGATCACCCTGAGCTGAGGCGGCTCCCTCACTCACTCACTTTCGCTCCACTTCTCATAGCTGCCTCGCTTCCTCCTATCTCCCCTGTCTCTTTATGAGGAGATACAGGAACAGTTTCATGTTTTCTTGTATCTGAGCCAATTGAGTCCACAAGATACTTCCTACACTGTGATCTTTAATCTGATTAATGGGCCTAAGCTACATTTTTATTTCCTCCTGTCTTGTCCTATTTCTGTTCTATCAATCAAATCGCTATGGGGAAAGTAGCAAACAACAGCTTACTCTCCCCCGATTCACATTTCCTGATTCCATTTATCTTGCTGTTGCCCTTTTACCTTACTTCTTTCAATGCTTACATGAACATTTACATGTGTTAAGTTAGGGGGAAAATGAGATCTTGTAAGAGGGAGTTATCATAGGTAGACAGTACTATCATCTAACAGCTTTATAAACTACTACAGAAAAGTTAGGGCTTAAATATGTAGGTCAAGGCTGCCTTGGCATATACAGCAAATATCTTCCTAGAAAATCTAATGTAGGTCAAGAATATTATAGTTTGGATCATGATTAAAAAACAAAAGGATCTGAATTATTTTTTAAAAAAGAATTAAGCTCAGTAGTAAGCTATTTCCTAAGCAGTGAAAGCTTACAAAAATATGAATTAGTTGCAAAAGTAGCTCTAAGTTTAAGCTGCTCTTAAGCAATTTCTAGCTGATTGACATTTTGCTTTACTACAGGAGTGACCCTTAAACCCTAATTTCCTGATTGCCACAGATGATTGGATAAGGGATGGAGGCTTAATTCAAGGTTAACCAATTGTCTTAGTTACTCTTCTATCATTGCTGGGACAAATGCCCGACACTCAAAATGAAGGAAGGAAAGGCTTATTAGCTCACAGTTACTGGAGGTTTCAGTCCATACTCGGCTGGCCCAAGGCTGAGAGGAGCAGAGCAGAGAGCATCCAGTTCATGGCGGCAGAACAGCAACAAAATGGTGGCAGAGGCAGCCAGTCAATGAGGGCAGCAGAGCAGCAGCAACAGCTCAATCTATCTCTCTGTCTCTATATTGCATTCAGGCTCTCTGCCTTAGGATATCCGCCCTAGACCACACCCATAGTCTCAACCTTACTCAGACCGATAATCCCATCAGTACTAAAACACAATCCCAGGGATCATGAATCAAGTCTCAATCTATAGAAGCCACACCTCATGACTGCACGAGGCTTTGGGGGGACAACTAGACATAAACCATAACACCAATCAATTTGTAAAGACAGACAGAATGACTGAGTCAACTAGCTCTGAGAGACCAATCAGGAAGGAGATGTAGGTGGAGGTCTGCTTTTAAAAATCCTAGCAGCAAAGACCACACAAGAAAATGGGAACACCTGTACATACTGAATTTAGAACCAAAGAAATACACTTTCCTTCTCACCGTGTGACTTGCTTGTACTTTTGCAGACACACTTTTCTACCTTCTAATCAAGCAGCTGCCCTTGCTGGAGATATACCACAAGCATCAAGTGGCCTATTTTCTCCCTATCTTTCTTAACACAAGAGTTTTTTCCAGGCTGTCAGCTTCTCACTCAGCCCCTTTTCTTCTTTCTTTTAAATTTACCAGCTGTTCATCAATAGCCTCTGGAGAAGGCTTCAGGGACACATGCCAATTACCTTCTGAAAAGAAGGCCAGCTACTCATGGTGAGAATTTCCAAGGTTCAGTGCACTCATGTCCTAGTTATAATTAACAGAATTTTCAAGTTCAAAAGAACTTTATGTCAAGGACTATATGACAAAAATATGTAAGATAATCCAGGCCTCAAATATTCTGTACAATTTTCAATCAAACTAATCTTTTTTTTTTTTTTTTCAAAAGGGGTTCCTTTTCTTCAGCTGAGAATCAGAGGGCAGGTATAGACCCAGAGAAAAGTCTTAAGAGTTTACAGTCTGGTGGAAAGTAAAATAAGTGCATATGTTAATCAGATTCTTGGGGTTCCACGTAATACTAGGTGAAACAAAGAAAGGACTATCAGAATGGCGGAATTCACTGGAAAAGCAAAACCAACTGGATGTTTCTGAGCTGTCCCACTGCACACACCATCAAGGCTTATTGTTTCATTATTGGCTCAGTTACTTTTCTCCTGTTGCTGAGACAAAATACCCAACACCCAAAATCAAGGAAGGAAAGCTTTATTTGGCTCACAGTTTGTGGAGGTTTCAGCACATATGTGGCTGGCTCAAAGGCACAGTGGCCCATGGAAAATGGCAGCAGTTCATGGAGGTGGGAGACACCAAAGAGCAAAAAGGGGAAGCAGCAGCTACAGCAGCTAGCAAGCCTCTCTCCCTGCCTTATATTGTATTCAGGCTATCGCCCTCAGGGCTGCTGTAGCACTCACACCCACAATCCCAGCATCGGATCATGAAGTAATCACAAACTCTACAAGCCTGCCCCAAGGACTGCATGAGGCTTTAGGAGGACATCTAGACACAAACTACAACAGTCAGTAAAGTGGGAGAGTGTCTAAAGGATGGGAGTAAAGATTAAATTCAGATATCTCAGAGAAGCGTGGAAAGTGATACAAGGTAGGAACTTAGTAAATTATGTGTCGCCCAGCCTGCCCACCCTTTCAGCAGATGGCCCTCATATTCAGATGGGGCACATTTAATCCTACACAGAGCTATGTCAAACAAATCAGTGGGCTAATTTAGTAATCATACTCAATATCACATACTCCAGAACTTGCCACCTCTGAAAAGCCACACGTACAACTTCTTAAAGCTTGAGTGGGAAGAATCTAAACACAAACTATCGCTATTATTTTCCAATCTCACTTTTACTTCAAGTACACTTTGAGGTTGAATGTTAAGTTTTCATCATAATTTGGTCAATTGAATTATGAGGGCTTGTTTCTGGGTTTTGTCAACTTTAGGCCTAACTAAAAGAGAGAAGTCTGTCGTTCAGAACCTACTTAGAAACCTTTAGATTCATTATAGATGTCTGAAGTTGGAAATTTGAATATTTGATCTTATTTTCTTTCATTAAGTTGTCTTCACAGCTTATGTACGTCTGTAGCTCATGATTTTCCTTTACCAGTTTGTTGAGAAATGTGAAGAGTAACCAGAAAGCATCATTATATTTCTTACTCTTCTAAAATGTTCGTGTTATAAATAGTAAATTCCTTTTATCTCACAAGTATTGAATTAGAAAGATCTAATGGATCTACACTGTGTATTATGCCATAAACATTTCACACTAAAGACTATCAGCACTATCTACATTATCAGAAGGCCAAACCACGGCAACTTAAGGCATCAACAAATTAAAAACCAGCTCTAAGAATGACCAAGTCAAAATGAGATTCATTCTTGTAGTTCTGTCTCTCTAGAATCACTTCTGGTAACAAAAATCTGTCTTAGTACCTTCCTCATGACTGAGACAAAACTACCCAACACTCACAGCTTTAAGAAAGAAAAGTTCATTTTGGCCCATGTTTTCAGTCCATGGTTCACTTGACAAAGGCAGCAGGAGTGTGGAGGAAGAGAGTCTCAGAGAACTATCTCTTCACCTCTTGGTGACCAGGCAGCATAAGGAGTGAAAGAAAGAGGGATTCAGGGAGAGAGACAATCCTTTCTAGGTCACAGGCCCAGACACACTGCCTCTTTTATCAACAGCACACTGAACCTCTGAATTTGTTGATGGATGAATCCACCAATGAATACAGTGCCCCACAATTGAACTTCCCTCCAAGAGCTCTGCCTTCAAGCACACGATAGTTTTGGGGAGCACTGTGAATCTAAACTATATGCATAAGTCATAAGGGAATGAAGGGTACACTTTCTCCTTGGATCCCTTCTCTCACTCTACTTCTGGTGGCCATAAGATGAGAAGCTTTGTCTTATCAAGCCCGTCACCATGCGGGTCTGCCTTAAATGCTAGAGCCAGCGAACTATGCATGGAAATCTCTAAAACTGTGAGTCTAAATAAACTTTTCTTCATTTAAGTTGCATTAACCCAGGTATCTTTTCACAGTGATAAAAACTAACTAGTACAGAAAAATCATGTTAAGATGTGGGGTCATTGCTATGATAATACCTGACCATGCAGATTTGGTTTATGGAAGGAGTTTGGAAAAATTTGGAGATGCAGTCTAGAGAATCCCTTGAATGATAGAAACAGAACTTAACGAGTCGTTTCGACATGGGCTTAAAAGGCTAGAAGGAAAGTGGACAGTAAAGGCTGTGTTCATGAGGTTTCAGATGCAAACGAAGATTTGATCGGAAATTGGACTAAATGCCATTCAAGTTATATTCTGACAAAGAATTTATCTACACTTTTTTTTTACAGGGCAAGGTAGTAGACTAATTTTTAATATTGTAGAGGAATGGACATTACTGGCTAATTCTGACAAGATTTCGAGTGAGAATCCTGATCAAAAAGATTTGAAAACCTGAAGCTTGAAATGCCATTCAAGTTATATTCTGACAAAGAATTTATCTACATTTTTTTTACAGGGCAAGGTAGTAGACTAATTTTTAATATTGCAGAGGAATGGACATTACTGGCTAATTCTGACAAGATTTCGAGTGAGAATCCTGATCAAAAAGATTTGAAAACCTGAAGCTTGGCCAGAAAAGAGATGCTGTATTTGTAAAACTGAGACTGAGGAAGTTAAGGAAAGTGTGATGAGCACCATTAAAAAGAAGTTCAGTCTTTGCACTGAAATAACAGAAAATATGTCTTTTGTCTCTCTTGGGAATTGTCTAGATCCCACCTATTATAGTCTCACAGCTTTGTAAAATGTTATACAGCAATTGGAAAGATTTTGCTTTGAGGTGACAACTCAGGGCACCCTGTTCCTATCTTTGTTTAACACATGTTTCCCTAGGATTCCTTTCACTCTATTCAGCTGTGCAGGTCCTCAACGGTTGCTGAAACCATGATCCAAGGGGAGCAGCTGCTACTTGACACTAGATCCTGGCATCATCCACATGGTCTTTGTTTTACACACATGCAGAATGATGAGTTATAGAGTCAAAGGTTCACCCACCAAGATTTAAAAGAAAAGCTTTGGAGGTCAAGCAGTGTATAACTGAGCTGGAATATCTGTAGGCAGCCCATGAGGGGGTGATATATGAAGCTGTGTAAGTTGAAGCAAAGCTGCAGAGGAAGTCAGAAGT